>MUZC01004529.1:396789-408205 GCA_002072015.1 Radix auricularia | reverse complement strand
AATGTTCCCTCTAAGGCTCGTTGGTCTGTGTGCCAATGTTCCCTCTAAGGCTCGTTGGTCTGTGTGCCAATGTTCCCTCTAAGGCTCGTTGGTCTGTGTGCCAATGTTCCCTCTAAGGCTCGTTGGTCTGTGTGCCAATGTTCCCTCTAAGGCTCGTTGGTCTGTGTGAAAATAAAAATAACTCGTGTACAAAGTTGCAATTTACAAAATTTTCTGCGCGGTAATTCTAAGCTGCCACGCAGCGTTGGAATGATATCTGCGCAGCCGCGCAGCTTAAATGGAAAATGAAATGTGAGGGTGATAAATACGACCCTATAAGATTGTTGCACAAACGCTATTCATATTGTATTTCATATTTTATTGTATTTGATTTCATTGAAATAACATAGCTATGCAGGCTAGTCAAAATTTTGCAAGCCCTTCATTCAAATAGCATTACAATAATTGACCTACAGCTTGTGAGTGATTTTTGTGAAACAAACCCCCTATCGCTAAGAATAATAGACTAAAAATGCATCTTTTTCAACATTACCTGTTATAGCATCTACTTTCATACATAGCCGTTTACCTGGTTTTATCTCCCTCAAACTCCTCTAAAAAAGGCTGTAATAAATCATCGATTGTTCAAGTTGTTAGTATTCGAGTAGATAAATGTGTAATGCCTAAACATTTGACATTTCCTACATAATTGACACGTTGTTAGGGAGCAAGACCTCCTGCCCACGGAGGCATAATGTGGCAGGAAGTTGTGTGTCGTTGAGGTTTTTGTCACGGATTTTGTCATGGTTGTGTCTCATTTCCAACCATCAGAACAAATTTTCACACATTACCTGTGCTGGGAGATTGGACGAAATAGGCGCAACAGTTGATTGGACGATCGTTATTCTTTATGCGGTGTATTGATGATGCTCTATTAGTGACGTTGGTGTATGGTATTGTTTTATCAATATTTTTATTAAAAGGTTTAAGAAAAGAAAGATAGCGAGAAAGTTCGTTTGTTTAAAAGTACATTGATTATTTAGAGAGCACCTGAAAGATGTTTCTTTTGTCAGTGGTATTAAAAAATCCTGTTAAGCCTGGTCCCATTTTGGACTCAGGACGTGTTAGCGCATTTTCGTATTATGTATCAGTACTTATGTTAGATATCAGCATTATGTAGTTATCAGTAATTGTGTTTAGATTTTAGACATATATTTATGAATTTTCTTGTGTAATGAATATACCTGAAATTTTTTTTATTTAAAAGTCATTTCTTTACATTTTAAATTTTTTTATTTTCTCTTTAATCTAACTACAAGTGGTTTGTGGTCACTGAAATAGGACTCATAAATGAAACATTCTAAATTGTAATCAGCTAATCGCCCAAATACTCCGTCAATTGTTGTTTTATAGATCGTGGCAGGGGAGGATTAAGACTGCACGGGGCCCCGGGCTGCAATCAAACGGGGGCCCTAGCCCTATCCAGCCACGTCCCTTAAAATAAAATGATTGTTAACAACTAATATAGGACTCTAACTAAATATTAATAATGAAAAAAAAAACCGAACACGAAGAAATAACTTTTTGAAGTGTTTGGGAAATATTAAAATTGAGTTTGAAAAGAAAATTTTTATCTTACACTGATGGGAATCGAACCCAATGGCGGATTAAGGGGGGGGGGGCTGAGCGGGCTAAAGCCAGGGGCCCCCGACGGTTTAGGGGCCCCCAAACTTTTTATATTTATAATAAAAGTGTACAAATGTTTGCACGAACCCTTGAAAATATAACAATTTTAATAAATTTATAAATATAAACTATACAACTGATCGCGATTCAGACCTGCTACAGTGTTGCGAAGTCTAAGTGCCAGATTTTCCCTGGCAGGAGTAAAAAAATTCCCAAATTGGGCTAAAAATTCCCACATGCATTAAAAACTTGAGAAAAAACCAGAAAAGTGGCAACTTGAATTAAATGCTTTCGCATTCATTTTAATGACTTTGGACTTCCAAATTAAAAAATAATAAATGTTTATGCATTTTTAAAGTCTATTTTAAATAGAACACTTTCAATTTTTATTTAATCTTTACGTTTTTATTTAACAACTTGGCTACAAAGCAAAAATTTAATTTATACTTTTAAATTTTAACATTATGAAGTTTTAAAAAAGTTTTTTGGATACTCCTGTAACGAACCTGTAATTTAAATTTGTCTGTGATTGATACAAATATTTTTTTTAATGAATGCTTTGAAATTTATTAATAATGAATCAATCATACAAGGTTACATAGATTGTTATATATTTACATAGTATTAATGATTTGGTCCTTTATATGTAACAAACATTTTATGATGATTCGGGCTCAGACTAATTAATTATATTATTTAGTAGTACTACATTTTTCACAATCTGAGCTTAAACTGTCTACAGTCAACTGTCAGTAACAATGTTGGGGAAAAACTAGCCAAAACGTCAGGAAAAAAAAAAACTAGATCCAAAAAAAAACAACTAGACACGCTAAAAATAAACATATGACGCCAAAGAGCCTCCCACCAAACACAAAAAAAAATAATTCTTTTTTTAAAATGAGCATGTTTCAAATTAATGTATTTTCATTCAAGAATGTATTTAATTTTTTTTAAATTGTCAATCTAAAAAATTCCCATATTTTAGGCAAAATCCTTATAAATTTCCATATTCCCATTTTAAAAAATTTGGCTCAAAAATTCCCACGAATCGGAAAATTTCCCACGACTTCACAACAGTGCCTGATAGTGTTAATAATCGATAAAACGTGATTTATTTGGCTCACTTAGAGAACATATAAAGTATAGTTTATATTTTTTAAATTTCACATTTAGCACAAGTTCCGCTGGCTATGTAAGGAGAGCACAGGAGCGTCATTCAAACGGTGTGGGGTTCGATTCCAAGAATTGGCTAAAAAAAATTCTTTTCACATTCAATTGTAACATATCGCAAACACTTCAAACATTTATTTCTACGTGTGTGTGTGTTTTTTTTTTCCATTATTAATATGTAGTTACAGTCCTAAATTAGCTGTTAACAATAATTTTATTTTAAGGGATTCTGGCTGGATAGGGCCCCCGTTTGATTGCAGCCAGGGGCCCCGTGCAGTCTTAATCCGCCCCTGATCGAACACCACACCGGTTACATCACGCGCCTGTACTCTCTCCATACGGCCAGCGGAGCTTGACTAAAAAAGAGTAATTTTTAAAATATAAACTTTACTTCATACTATGTACTCTAAGTGAGCCAATTAAATAACTTTTTATCGATTATTAACTCTATCAGTAGTATCTGGTCTGATTCGCGATAGGTTGTATAGTTAATATTTTTTATTTTTTTATATTTTCAAGGGTTCGTGCAAACATTTGTACACTTTTATTATAAATATAAAAAGTTTGGGGGCCCCTATAACGTAGGGGGCCCCTGGCTTTAGCCCACTCAGCCCCTCTTAATCCGCCATAGGATCGTGGTTGCCAATCTTGTTGAAAGTAGTTGAATGTTGAAGCTTGTTTCGAAAAAGTTTTCAATTTCTGCCCCTGGGCCGCTAAGATCTTGATTGAAGTCACCACAAATGATGACGTAAAACTCTCTAAACTTTTACACATATTCTAATGACGTCAACAAAAAAAAACTAATACTTTTGATAATACTAAGACTTCCGGCAATGGCGGCCGTTGCCTGCGCCAGTGTTATCTCTCGATTCGCAATGTTTTTTGGTAGTTTTAACGGGGTTTTTTAACGGATCGAGTAACTGAGTGTTGATGCACAAATGGCAGGTCAGGACTTACAAAAAACATATGGGTCTAGGACTTATGGATGCTGAGATCTAGGGTGATGACAGACGGACGGACGGACAAAACGGGTGCAATAGCGCATTCGACTTCTCGAAAATGCGCTAAAAATGTAACGCTATTTTCATTGCAATGTTTTTAATGACATGCATTTTCGTCATTATTTAAACAAAAATTTCAAGCACTTTTAGTAACTGTTAAGCAACACTTTTTGATTTTGATTAATATGATAGCTTTGCTATTCTTATAAAATATTGATAGAATAAAATTTTCCAACATTTCGTTTAAAATAGATTTTTTTTTTGTGGATAAATATCTGATATCGAGTTACTACTTTCAGGAGATTACTTTTTTTTTCAGCTAAAATTTTATTGTGTCAACTTTTGCAATTAACTTACTTTGGTGCTGAATAAATTAAGCAATGATGAAATGAAACATCAGAGAATTATTTATATTTAAAGGTATCTTTTAAAATGTTCACAACTTATCTAAACCATTAAAGGAGATTTAACATCATTTTACTGATGAAAAACTGTTCTAAAAGCTATTTGCCATAAACAACATTTTTTAGACAGACGTTCATATTGCAGCTAGCGTCTAGTGTTATCAATCCCATTTCCAACTCAAGATGTAAATAATTTAATGAGCACCTTGATTGGTTGCTGTATTATCTCAGCTTTACGTGTCATGGGCTCAAACTTGTCTGCCATTAGGCGGGCGAGTAAACTGGCCGTGTACTCGCATCGGTAACAAATAGTTTGTGGTGTTTGGTTTTTAATTATTTCATTGTATACAGTATCTCACAACTAAAGTATTGACAAGTTTGACAAAGACGAATCAAATAACTAATAATACCACATTATTAAATTTACACACAAAGAAAAAAAGCTAGCGGAGGTTTAAAATAAATGTGCACATCATTTGTCGTCATCAGTGTAACTAGATTTCTTATAGTGTAGTGCAGCTAAGACCTGCAAGACCACCAAGATTAGAAGGTCGAAATTGTAGCATTTATCTTATAACAACAAACGAAGGATATTTTGATAATAAATGGAGCTTCAAATTGATGAGTATCAATCGTTCTTGATCTTTTAAGTATTATAATAATAGTGTAAATTGAGTAAATATCTTCTTTTATAGGACTTAACTCTGCCGTTGTAAAATATGGAATTAATATAGTGAAGATGCAACGGGCCTAACAACTTTTCTCTTACTGAATGTTCAGTGTGCTAAATTAGTTGATAATCCATTTTAATAAATAAACGTGGTTATTGTCTTTAAGAAAATATTCAGAAATTTTAAAAACGAATTAAACCTCTCATGGACGTCAAATATTAACGCAACAATTAAGCGTGTTTTCAAATATACACTCAAAATAAATACTTTGTTTCCATTTATAGAGGCAAGATTCATAATAAATTTTATAACCACATGCTTATGGAAGTCATCATTGTGTTTTAAGTGTCATTTAATTGTGTTGGTATTTTATCAATGCTTCTTAACTACTTGATATAAGTTTAATGACCAAGAATGTACATAACATGCTGGAATGATGACCATTCCATTGTACAGACGTGGCGGTCGTCAGTGAGAAAATAGCATCAAGTCCCAGAACTGAGTACGACCTGGCTGGTAGCAGACGATTCCACCCACAGAGTGTCACAGAAGTGACGTGAGTTCTGTGATGATGCAAGCCGACGCTGGTGGGGTGTGAGGGCTAGCGTGGGGGATTCAGGAGGGACCAGATTATTATAAACAGAAACTAAAACTTTCCCTAGCGCGAGTGTGTGGGATACCAATCGGGCTGACGTTATAAGGAGCGCTGACTTTTGTCCTCAAATTTCAGCAGTCGAGGAACGGATCAAGAGCTTGTTCCATTGAACGCGGGGCAAACGTTCAGAAGCTAGAAAAAGTTTGATAGGATTAATAGAAACTGTTTCTTGTTGAAGGTTTTGAATTAAAAGCAAGAAGCATAAAGTTTAAGACTCAGATTTAGAAGACAATGGCTAGTCACAGTTTCTCCTCTGCAGTAAACATCACAGTTATTATTTTAAGCTTCTTTTTAATGGCAGTTTTAGTACAATCCCAAGGTAAGAATTTACTCTTTAACTTGTATTTCCTCAAAGTCTTAGTCTTTATCTTGGGACCTTTGATAAACCCACTAGACTATAGATCTATATTTTAAATACGCTATGCAAAACATATTCTAAACGTTTGGAATACATTTCTCTTCGTGGATGTTATCTGTATTTTACTCTGGATCCTTTTCATGCTAGCGCTTTAAAAAAAAAGTAGCTTCTTATTTCATAAGTAATCAAGAAATCTCAAATACACAGCATAACATTTTCACTTGCTTATAGATATGTTACCATCGATGTTTTAAATTACTTTCACCAGTTCTTTTTATTTTGAAATCAAAATTTAAAAAGTACGATTAAATACTAAGTTTCTTACATGGTGACTTAAAGACACTTTCCTTATATTGAAATAAGCAATCGAAATCACGTGGAATAGATTTATTTTTTGTTGTTGTTTTCCTGTAAAACACCTTTAAAATCTAAAATATTTTCTAATTAGGGGAATGCCTTTGTAGGTATGCCGTCTATTGTTTTGTTTGTGAGTTGAGTTTATTTCAAATCTTCCACAGTGGATCATTACACTTTAATAGTATCGTTAAATATTTAATTTTTTTTTTATAAGTGTTTATTTATCAATTTTACTCTATATACATTTTACACTAAATACATTTTATACTTTATAGATTACGTACATCTATTCCTTTTTTCTTTCTTAAGTTTTACCTTATTAAATTTGCCATCAATAGTTTTAAATGTGACCCTAATGTTTGATTTACTTTAAGGAAATGTTATTACACCTCGATCATTTTTTAATGAAAAATTTCTGGTTGAGTTACTTGCTACCCCGGAGAAGTCCATGAAGATAGACACGAGTCAAAATTACCAGTTGTCATAAGTGACGTCTTTGGCCAATAATCAAATAACGTAACTCCTAATTACTTCATCAGAATTTGGAAGTCACGTTTTTTTTTTTTTAAAATTTTTTTTTTAAAAAACAAAATTTACCCAAAACTAAGCTTATAATTTCATTGGCTCATTAAAACACTACTTAGGATATCCTCTACGACCGAAGTCACAAAACGCTTTGATAAAACATTAAGGGCGCATATCTATATAATATATTTCATTCTTGGTTTTCAACTCCAGAAAAAACGTCAGTGAAATAGAACATTAGAAAATGACGATTTTAGCTGATTTGTATACATTAATACACGGCTTAATTATAGGCTTAACTTGGGCTTAACTTAGGCTTTACTTAGGCTATTTAAACATCTGAACGGTTCTAGTCCGCAAACCAATAAACTTGACACTTTCAATCTTTAAATCGTGTATTCTTTCAATCCTTGAATTTTTAATTTTTGTAACACTTTCAAAATTGTTTTTTAGAACTAAATCATTAAAAATACACTGTCTGGAGTTGACTCTCTTGAACATATTCTGTAGGCGTTGCTATTAGACTTATTGTCCATACATCTCTGTAAGCGTTGCTGTTAGACTTATTGTCCATACATCTCTGTAAGCGTTGCTGTTAGACTTATTGTCCATACATCTCTGTAAGCGTTGCTATTAGACTTATTGTCCATACATCTCTGTAAGCGTTGCTGTTAGACTTATTGTCCATACATCTCTTATTGTCCATACATCTCTGTAAGCGTTGCTGTTAGACTTATTGTCCATACATCTCTGTAAGCGTTGCTGTTAGACTTATTGTCCATAAAACTCCACGTTTTCCACTGACCACTAATGAACGTGACGTTTCGGTACTGTGAGTGACTTTTATTGGGTTAATGGAACATTTTCTTTGGGGACTTTAGTCTCAATTTAAGGCCTATAATATAAGTAACCTCATCCCCAAATTTATGACCTATAATATTAGTAATATTTTAATCCCAATAATAAGGATAAAAAAAGTGAATTTTGTTAACGTGCGGGAACATCTGTGACTTTTGATGTGCTTGACCTTGTTTGTAGAATTAGTTATAGAACACCCGGATGTTCAGTTTGGCAGCCCCACGAAGGAATCCATTACGCTAAGTGATTAGACAAACTTCGTGTTAACAAAGTCAACAAGTGGATCTAAGTGTGAATAAATAAGAGGATGCTTAGAAAGAAGCGGAGTCTAGAAGTTGACTTAGAATTAAGCTAGAAGGGGTTTAGGATACAACATACCCGAAATGCTTAAATTTTGATAATCTAACCGACTAAACACGCGGATGTTATATAGATTGTTAATGTAGTCATTTTTTGGGCACATGTTTACTTGTAATTATTTATTGCAAACATTTTCAGTAGACAGCTGTATTAGATGTCTGTAGTAGATATATTTATTACATACATTTGTATTAGATTTCTGTTTTGAGATGTGTAGTAGTCACTTGTAGTAGATGTCTGTAGTAAAGTTATTTCGTACAGACATTTGTAGTAGACATCTATTTTGAGATATGTAGTACTAACTTGTGGTAGATACCTGTAGAAGTAATCTGTAATGGACATCTATAGTAGAAGTATGTAGTAGAAATATGTTATAAGAGACATGTATGCTATAAATATGTAGTAGAAACCTATAGTAGAGATATTTAATACAGACATCATTATTAGAGGTATGCATAATGGTAGAACTAGTAATAGATACCCATAGTAGACATCTGTAGTAGTAATATGTGGTAGGCATTTGTTTTTAGAGATATGTAGTATAAACTTGTAGCAGATACCTGTATTAGACATCTGTAGGATATGTGATAGATATTTGTAGTAGAGATCTGTAGTAAACTGATCTTGAAGGCGTGATTTCATTCAGCGCTAAAATACACGTTCATGTTTTTATAACAGAACTCAGCTGTTAGAGGAATAACTGCAGTTGGTGTAGGTTATAAACTCAGACATCAATGCTGTGAGTAAAAAAGACGTTGATAAAAAATTCAGAGAGTACCGATAGCTCACAATCTCTTAGATAAAATATTCTCTCTTGTCTGATCTAAAAATAAATTTGACACACACTGTGTAGTTCGTTAGCGAGGAAGGTGTGATAAAAAAAGTAAGTTGTTTTATTTTTTAATTTTTTTAAAAACCTTTCTCTAGATGATGTTTGGTCACACAATCGATAGTCGAGAATTTTTTCCGGTAACTACGAGGTGCATTGTTCAGTGATGTGGAATCGGTTCAGTGTTTTTTTCCCAAGAAATTAGTCTGGATTTCTCGAGTTTAGTGGCTGTCATCTAATTAGGCACCAACCAGGGACGTGCTCAATCTGTCCTGATTAAAGGACAAGATATGTGCGCACAGTTTATTTTTTAACACCGATAGGGGATGTTGTGCTGACAAAATGGCGTTGTGTTCCTGGGGAAATGGGGGTGGGGGGGTTGTTTGGTGGGCGTAACCCGGGTTTCAGTACATCTTATTTGGTCTCACTTTGAAAAGAGCATTAATCGGCAATAAAATATTGATAACAAATCACTGTTGGCAATGGCATAAGACTTTTAATAAAGTTATTATTTTTGGGGAGTAATTGGTAGCAGGGCCAAAATAGCGTGCAGCTTTCCCACCCAATGTTCTACAGTTTTAGAAAGGCGTTAAGGTCCGTTATTATCACCTTTTATATCAAATATATAAGTAATATCTTTCATGAACTTTCAATGATTATGTGGCTACTGGCTTCAATGTTGCTTTTTATTAAAGTTTCTGAACTTTGTTAGGACATCAAATACTCATAAAGGCCGTAATTTAACTAAATTTTGGGTTTCAACAGTTTATGGTTTTGACATACAGTGTTACTTTGGTATACGTGTTACCTTGGTATACGTCCTTAATTCGCTCCAGACCCTTGGATTTAGACCGAATTCGACGTATTCCAAACGTATTTTTTCCATAGGGGGTCTTACATTTGTGACGAGTGGGTGGAGTGATGTTTAAGAACTGTGACGTGACATTGAAAAACGCAACCATTTAAGAAAGAGTTACACTAAAATATTCGATTGCTTACAATTCATTTAATGACATTTTAAATGGATTCACGCGTGTTAGGATATGAGAGTGCATCCTAACAAAAAATACAAATGTATAGATCTATGACAATTAAGTGAATTGAAACACGCTAATTTTCAAATAGCAAATACGACTTTGTGACGTCATGTTTGAGGGGAGGGGTCAAACTATTGTGGGTGGAGGGGGAATTTCGTGAAGCACGCAGGTCGAAATCCAAACAAAGGTTATCTAACAAGCAAAATGTTTCCCGTCTAAACAGGACGTATACCAATTTGAACTTATACCAAATCAGATGTATACCAAGGTACACCTTTATTTGTTCTCATAGTTTTTTTAAAAATTTATTTATGTTTATAAATTTTCAAAATGTTATGTTTAAGGTATTTATTTTTCCCACCTTATTTAAATCTTTGGAAAAAAAAAAAAAAGATTAGATCAAAATAATTTAAACGACTATCGACCTGTGTCTAATATTTCATTTATGTCGAGGTCATAGAAAAATATGTCTTAAAACAACGTTTTGTTTATCTTAACGACAATACTCTATTAAGTCCCAATCAGTCCGCCTACAGACCTTCTCACAGCACAGAATCACCCTGTTAAAGGTAACAAATGACCTCCTACTCGCACTAGACAGTGGGAAAATATCTATATTGGTCCTATTAGATCTTAATGCTGCTTTTGACACCGTCGACTATCAAACATTGCTAAAAACCCTGCAATATTATTTTGGAATTTATGTCTCAGTTCTGGCTTGGGTTCAATCATACTTATCTAACCGATCACAGGTTGTGTCAGTAGATGCCTGTATTTCTAACAGAGCTGACTTGGTTTATGGTGTCTCTTCCGAATTCTATTCAGGTAGCTAGTTCTGATATACTGTTCAAAACATCGACTAGGAATCTTGGCTACATTATTTCTGACATGTCTACCAACTTCATCAATCAAATCTATCGCTCTGCCTATACTGCCATTCGTCAGATCAGCTCAATGCACCATTACTTAACATTTAGTGCAACAAAAGCTCTAGTCTGAGCTCTTGTTCTAGCTCGTATTGGTTATTGTAATTTTCTTCTGTCAGGTGCGCCAAAACAATGCATTGATAAACTACAGAGAGTTCAAAATTCAGCTGCCAGACTCTTACTTAAAGCAAAAAACTTGAACATGTTACTCCGCTACTTTACTCATTTCATTGGCTACCTAAACAAGCCCTAATTGATTACGAACTAGATGTTCTATGTCACAACTTTTTTAGCGCATTTTCTCGAGAAGTTGCACCCGTTTTGTCCGTCTGTCATCACCTTTGATCACAGCATCCATAAGTCCTAGACCCATGATGTATATATGTTTTTTGTATGTCCTGACCTGCCATTTGTGCATCAACACTCAGTTACTCGATCCGTTAAAAAAAACCCGTTAAAACTACCAAAAAACTTTGCGAATCGAGAGGTAACACTGGCGCAGGGAACGGCCGCCATTGCCGGAAGTCGAATACATCATTTTTCAAGCATTCAAGAGTGGTGCGAAGGCGTGCAAAAGAATTAGGTGTTTTTTTTTTTTTT
>MUZC01004529.1:377223-396632 GCA_002072015.1 Radix auricularia | reverse complement strand
TTTTTTAAATGTAAAGAAATGACTTTTAAATTAAAAAAATGTCAGGTATATTCATTACACAAGAAAATTCATAAAAATATGTCTAAAATCTAAACACAATTACTGATAACTAGATACATAATGCTGATATCTAACATAAGTACTGATACATAATACGAAAATGCGCTAACACGTCCTGAGTTCCAAAAGGGACCAGGCTTAACATTATTTTTTCTGACTCATACCTTTCCTATCTTCCTGAACTTTTGTCGGTCTACTCCCCAAGTCGTCAGCTACGCTCTTCTGCAGATACACGCATTCTCTTTTTTCTTAAGACACGAACTAAAACATTTGGCGAAAGGTCATTCTCTTTTTGTGCAGACAAACAATGGAATTCTCTACCATTACACATCCGTAGGATTCCAACTACCAAGTCCTACAAAACTGCACTTAATGCGCTTTTTTCAAAATGTATTAAAAATTTAATGAAACACAATTTCTTTTAATGAATAACGTAGCTTATGAGTAAGGTATTGTTAATTATGTGGTTATTTTGATATTAATGTTTATTTAATTAATATATGTATGTTATTAACGCCATGTAAAGCACTTTGCGCCTTGTTTCTGGCTGGGATACAGCGCTATATAAAGAATCAATTTATTTATTATTATTATTACTAACTTATTCTGTGTGCGAGTACTCTTTTTTTAAAATATTTTTTTTTTATTTTATATATATACATATATATTTAAATGAATGTTTTATTTATAATTGAAGAAAATCTTTAAAAATCATTTTTTGCAAACTTCAAATCTCAAAATAATTATTTGTAAAATAATAAGTCAAACTTTTATCAACAATCACATAACAAAACAAAACAAAAATTCTAATTTTTCATAATACATGGCAATGAAGTTGTAAAAAGTCGAGTCTTGTTGAACCCATGCACCCCTACGCTCCAGTTAATAACGCTTTTTTTTTTTTGGATGATTAAATCTAAATTACTACTGATGTGCTTTCTTGTACATATGAAAGTAAATTTTACCTTAGGTACCAAGTACAAGCTGTTAGAATATGTCCTTTATTCTCGTTGTCTAGACTCATTGTTTGCCAAGTCAACATAGGTTTATCCCATTGACGGGACTCGTATTACAAAAGACATTAGAAGTCGCGGGAAGATGACAAGGGTTAATTATGTGATACGAAACTAATGTCAGGTTAGCTCTCAGCCACACTTAATTATACGACAACAAGCATTACTCTACAACTGACGTTTACTCAATGATTGCAGTCTATCTACAGTCTACATATAGAAAGAGATTGTTAGCGATATGCTAAATTATTGTAACATTTCAAAAAAGGTTTTCTCCTTGAACTTTGATATCTTCGCATCCTTTTAACCAAAATATACTTTGATATTATTTGCCGGGTAAACCTTGAATCTTGACAACTTAAACTGTATAAATGTATTTAAAAAGGAGGAATTCATACTCATTTGTTATGCTTTTTCGTGAAAATAGCATGAACTGATATTATTACGATGATAAACATAATACTTCAAAGAAGACGAATGTATGTATTAATATTGTAATCAGATCTCTTTACAACTATCGTGATTTGAATAAAACACAAACTGAGTTAGCTTCGAGGTAAACTTCTTTATTTTACAAACCTTTTGACTTTACCCGAAGAAAAAGCACGAAACTTTTATTCCATGAAAGAGATGAACATATAATATACAACTAAAAGCAGATTTGTGCATCGCTGTTAATACTAAGAAATTCTTAAATTGAGAAAAATGCCTCACCATTAATGTTCCTATCTGTCAATATCTGTGTAAGACTATGATCCCTTGTGAGTACCACTTGGAAGACGGGGTAAATAACTGGTCTGAAATGTTAAACTCACAAGATTGTGCACTATGATTGAATTTGAAGCCCCAGTAAGCCAAAAAGAAACTGTTGCTAAATCTCGTAATTTATCACTCAAGGAAGTATGTTAAGAATGACACCACCATCACCACCAGCATCACCACCATCACCATCACCACCACCATCACCATCACCACCACCATCGCCACTACCACCAGCACCATCACCACCACCACCATCCACAAACAAGAAAATTTAAGTTTGAACGGATGTAACTGTTAATTAATTTAAATTTAATCGTCAAATTTGAAAAAATCAATGATTAATGAATTGTAAATTTCGATTAAAGACAAAAATTAAAATTTATGATGTAATAAAAAACATTAAATGTTCTTGTTGAATATCTAAATAACACTAGAATGCCTCATTTAAAAGTCATCTTTTAACCAACTACGCAAAAAGACATGTGTGTTGAGATTATTTGTTCAAGTGATGAGTGGGTCTATTGACTATGTAACTAGCCATGCTGAACAATTATGCACACGGAACTGAGGTAACTGGTATGAACAAAATGGTCTTGGCAAGGAATGACATTATCGGATATCGGTGTTCATTAAGTTTCCATCATCGTAGATGTTTAATGGATTCAGTAACATTCATCTCCGTTTTGTAACGCAGTAATTCACCATAAGAGCTGTCGTCATTTTCTGTCTCTGAATCAGACTCCATTACTGCCATTAGCTTAATACGCTTTTCATTTGGTTCGATAAGTAGGTGAAGTATTAGAACCATGATAGGTAAACTTTAACAATATTTAAAAAATTCCCGTCAGTCAATAGTTTAAAACCAAAATGTTCGTGTAATCGTCAGGAAATGTGTTATTATTTATCGGCCCCTATTTGTTTTAACCTTTTGACTCCAATAATTTTTTGTGTTGCGTCGATTAATCTTTTAAAATAATTAAATACTTAAAATAGTTAACGATTAATCGAGAAATTAATAGTTAATAACCGCAGTCCTAATATATATATTAGGGCTGCGGAAATTACCGATTAATTTCTCGATTAATCAGTAAATTATTTTATCGATTAAAATTATTTTAATCAATAAATTAGTGATTAAAATTAAAGAAATGTTTTTTTTTTAAATTGTTCGATTTATGAATAAATAATTAATAATAGTTTTTATTTCATTCATTTTTACGTACAAACTTCTCCGTTCAAAAAGGTTGGAGAGTGTAAACTTTAAAATAACCTGTTTTATAAGGACAATGGTATAAAAAAAAACCCATTATTTTTAATTATTTAACAATAATAAAAATTAAATTCATAGACATTATATTGAACTACTTATATTTAAAATGTATCTCCTAACAAGATTATATCTTTTAAATTAAATTAAATACTTAAGTTATGGGCATTTTTAAAAATGCCATAAAATGGCACAAAAAGTGAGGGAAAACCACCTAGTGAAAAAAGGGATTATGAGGTCTAAGACTAAGAACATAAATCATAACTTTTGAACCACTTAGGATAAAAAGATGATTTTTATCTTTTTGTTAATCATCAAACAATTTCTATACGGATGTATTACTTTTATATTTTAAAATTAATTAGAAATTTTCATTCAAGTGCCTAAACTTTAATACGTTATTTAACTTATTTTCATCGTTAACTATGTTTTAAAAATAACTTAATAAAAATATCAATTAACTGTTTTTATTACTTCCCTTGAAATCGTCAATTTCATGACGCCATAATCTTTATTTCTAGCTTCAACAAAATTATCGATTAATTAATCCGTAATTTTTCAAAAGTTAACGATTAAATTTAGTTTAATCGATAACAGCCCTTATATATAAATATATTGATACACACACACATATATATATATGTGTGTGTGTGTGTGTGTATGTGTGTGTGTGTGTGTGTTGTGTGTGAGTGTGTGTGTGTGTGTGTGTGTGAATGTGTGTGTGTGTGTGTGTGTGTATGTGTGTGTGTGTGTGTGTGTATGTGTGTGTGTGTGTGTGTGTGTAAATATTAAATTAAAAGAACAAAGGAATAGCCAATGAAAAGAAGAAATTCTGGATGCACTTGTAATTATTTGTTTATCAATTAATGGACAGCCTACGAAGGTGTGATCTTATTAGGGTGCGGGGTGCGTGGGGTATCCCCTGATGGTCAACTGAGGAACTCACACCAAGCGCCGAATGTCCTAATTAGGACAAACAGATCCACGAAATATTCGGCTGACAAAAAAACGTTTTGGTTCGAGTTTCCAATTAAAATGCCTGAGATTCGTGTGAACTTCTGCAGTATCAATGCATGAAATGACAGAGCGGAGTAAAGATTTGCTGTGTGTTTATGGAGAGGGGGTTTCGAAGTTATGGAAACATGCAAGAAACAACTTAAACAAGTATTATTTGATAAAACTGTCTTTAGAGACTTAGTACTGGCAAAAAACGATCACATAGTTTCAGCTGGTGGTGTAGTTTTTATTTCCCTTTGTTAAGTCGGATTTAACCCATCTTTTTATTTAAAAATTAAAGTCATTAAAAATGTGAGAAGGGATACATTTTAAGTTGTCTTATTGTTTTTATAAAACTTTTATTGTAAAACAATACTTAAATGTTATTGGTCATTTCATCGATTGACGTTAGACTTTGTCTAAAATACCTACTGCCATTGCTCGAAAATGTATCATTGAGTAGTCGCATGTCAGGTAGACTTGATTAGGTCGTCTTTCAAATCAATCTGTAAAAATTCATTCTATGTTTTATATTAAAAAAGATTTTGAACCTATTGCATACATTTTAGAGATGCCTATGTGCGTTGTTTATATTGCATACTATCATAAAAAATTAAGTAGCCGCGAACATACATCGACATTAACCAATGAGATAGATCTGTAGATAAACAAGGCTTGGTAGATTAACCAATGAGATAGACCTATAGATAAACAAAGCTTAGTAGATTAACCAATGAAGTAGATCCGTAGATAAACAAAGCTTGGTAGATTAACCAATGAGATAGATCCATAGATAAACAAAGCTTAGTAGATGAACCAATGAGATAGATCCGTAGATAAACAAAGCTTGGTAGATTAACCAATGAGATAGATCCATAGATAAACAAGGCTTAGTAGATTAACCAATGAAGTAGATCCATAGATAAACAAGGCTTAGTAGATTAACCAGTGAGATAGATCCGTAGATAAACAAGGCTTAGAAGATGCCATCACCCAAGACGCGCAGTAAGCAGTAGACCCCTATTATACATACGGCGATTACCGTGGTGGTAGGCGCGTCACAACCTTAAACAATATTCAATAATACTATTAACGAGGTTTCAACAGTTTAAGTAACGTAATAGGGTTTATAGTCGTCAAATTAAATATTAAATTAACTATAGATCTAAAAAAAAATTTTAATATCAATTTGAAAGTTTAAAATCGAAATTTTTCTCCAAGTCAACAATAATTCCAAAAATAAAATTGTAGAGCATTGTTATGTTACACTCATTTTTTCTTTAGTTAAAATGTTTCTATAAGCACAGCCCTAGCTGCCATGTTCCCATGTTGGTTTGTGCGCAATAGCAGTTCAATGGCAGCCTTATATCCACCAAAACTGTTCCTTCCAAATGCGATAAGGAGCTTTTATAGGGTCAATTATTTTTTTATTGAGGTGTGTTACATTTAGCGATTCCCAGAAGGCAGCTCAGAACCGTGACACTTGGCATGAGATAGTGCGCAGCTCAAAATGGTGACCCAACGACCCAGCGTCGGGTTAAGGGACAGTTCAAGTTCAAGTTCAAGTGTTATATTTGAGGTGTGTTATATTTGAGGTGCTTTTAAATAGGTGTAGGTTGGCGAGCAAATTTAAATGATTGAATTTTTTGACGGATGGCCATTTAAAGCACTCTCAGTAAAATGATCGTACATATATATATATATATACTAATAAAAGGGAAAGCCCTCACTGACTGACTGACTGGCTGATTCATCACTAATTCTCAATTTTCCCATGTAGGTAGAAGCATGAAACTTTGGGAAGATGTTGGGTACCCTCTAAATACGAAAATTGGCGAACAAGAATTTTGAAAATCTCGCTCATGTGGGGCCGGGGGCCCAAAAACTTTTTTTCTAACATCACTAATTTTCCTATTTACCGTGTAGGTAGAAGAATGAAACTGTGGGAAGTTGATTAATATCCTCTTACAACGAAAATTGACGAAAAAAATGAAATTCACACTCGTGGGGGCCGGGGCCTCAAAAACATTTTTAAAAAAAACTTATATGAGCTATATACAAATTAAAAATCACGAATTCTTCAATTTCCCGTGTAGGTAGAAGCATGAAACTTTAGGAAGTTGTTGGGTACCCTCTTAAGACGAAAATTGGCGATAAAGAATTTTGAAATTCACACTCATGGGGGCCGGGGCCCCAAAAACGTGTTTTTTCCTAATTTAAGCTTTATACTAATTGAAAATCAATAATTCTTCTATTTCCCGTGTAGGTAGAAGCATGAAACTTTGGAAATTTTTTGAGTACATGCTTCCAACGTTAATTGGCAAAAGAGAATATTACATTTCCCACTCATGGGGGCTGGGGCCCCGAAAACGATTTTTTCATTAAATGAGCTATATAAAATACTAGCAATTTACCCGCACTTTGCTGCGGTAAATTAGGATTTCAGTTATTGAAAAATGCTTCTTTTTTATATAGCTCATAATGAGAATAAAAAATATAATGAGGCAATCGTCCCCCTAGTGAGAAAAAATTTAATATTTTTTTGCTTCTTACCATCGCGGTAGTGTACTCAACAATTCCAAAAATTTCAAGCTTCTACCTACACGGAAGATTGTAGAATTAGTGTTGATAAAGCTTTATATTGCCCATTTTAGGGGGAAAAAAGTTTTATGGCCCCCGGCCACACATGAGTGGAAATTTTTAAAATTTATATATTTATTTTCCTTATTACCATTTCGGGCTGTTACTAAACAACTACAGAATGCTTTATACTTTTACCTACACAGAAAATGGGAGAAGCAGTAATTTTCAGTTTTTAATGGCTCATTTAATAGAAAAACTACATTGGGACCTCCAGCATGAAGTAAATGATAATTTAAATATATATTCACCTGCTAACATTGATGAAGTGTACTCAACAACTTCCTAAAGTTTACATACTCGGCAAAAAAGACAATTAGTGATTTTCAATTGTTACAGATAAAGAGAAATAGTTTTTGGGACCAAGGCCCCACATAATTTGGATTTTTAAATTTCATTTTCGTCGCAAAGGGTACAACTTCCCATATTTTCATGCTCCTGCCTACACGGAAGTTGGAGAATTAGTGATGATTGAATGAGTGAGTGCATCAAAAATATTTATTTGGGCCCCAGGCCCCCAGTAAGGGATATGTTAAATATGTTTTCGCCTGCTACCATCGTGGAAAAGTATTAAACAACCCCCCAACGTTTCACGCCTTTACCCATTCGGGAAATAAGAGAATTCTAGATTTTCAATTTTTATATAGCTCGTATAAGAGAAAAAACGTTTGTGAGGCCCTGGCCCCCATGAATGTGTATTTCAAAATTCTTTTACACCAACTTTCGTTGTCAGAGGGTACTTAACAATTTTCCAAAGTTTCATGCTCCTACCTACACGGAAATTGGAGAATTAGTGATGAGTCGGTTTTTAATATAAGAAAAACTATATTTGGGCCCCCACCCCCATGAGGGGGAGTTGTAACATTATTTTTAGCAAATTTAAGTCGGGAGCGTGTATTTAAAAAATTTCCAGTTTCATGCTTCTACCTATACGGGAAAAGGAGAATTAGGGATTTTAAATTTTTATATAGCTCATAAAAATAAAAAAGTTTTTGGGGCCCTGGCCCCCATGAATAGTAAATTTAACTCTTTTTTTCAAATTATCGTAGGAAACATGTAGTCAAATAATTTCCAAAGTTTCGTGCTTCTACCTACACGGGAAATAGGAAAATTTGTTATTTTAAATTTTTATAAAGCCATTGTAAGGAGGAAAAAAATCTTTTGGGTCCCCGGCCCCACATGAGCGAGATTTTTAAAATTCTTTTTCGCCAGTTTTCGTCGTGAGGGGGTACCCAACAACTTCCCACAATTTTATGCTCCTACCTACACGGAAAATTGGAGAATTAGTGATCAGTCGGTTTTTAATATAAGAAAAGCTATATTTGGGCTCCCGGCGCCCCATGAGAGGGAGTTTTTAAAAAATGTGGCCAATTATCGCCGAAAGAGTGTACTCAAAACATTTCCAAAGCTTCACACTTCAACCTATACGGGAAATAGGAGAATTAGTGATTTTTAATTTTTATATAGCTCATATAAGGACAAAAAAGTTTTATAGGCCCCGGCCGCCGGCCCCCATGAGTAAAATTTTTTTTTTTCAAATTTATCGTCGAGAGCATGTACTAATAAAAATTCCAAAGTTTTAAACTTCTACCTGCACGGGAAATAGGAAAATTGGTGATTTTCAATTTTATAGAGCCCATGTAAGGAAAAAAAACGTTTTGGGCCCCCGGCCCCACATGAGCAAGATTTTTAAAATTGTTTTTCGCCAATTTGCGTTGTTATTGGGTACCCAACAACTTCCCAAAGTTTCATGCTTCTACCTACACGGGAAGTTGGAGAATTAGTGATGTAGTAAAAACAGTTTTTGGGCCTCCGGCCTCACATGAGTAAGATTTTAAAAATTCTTTTACACCAATTTTCGTAGTGAGAGTGTACCCAACAACCTCCCAAAGTTTTATGCTACACGGAAAGTTTGAGAAATATTGATTTTCAATTAGTATATAGCGTGTATAAGGTCAAAATAGTTTTGGGGCCCCGGCCCCCATGAGTGTGAATTTTAAAATTCTATTTCGCTATTTTTTGTCGTAAGATGATACCCAAAAACTTCCCAAAGTTTCATAATTCTACCTACACGGGAAGTTGGAGAAATAGTGATGTAAAAAATAACAGTTTTTGGGCCCCCGGCCCCATATTAGCGAGTTTTTTTTTTAATTCTTTTTTGTCAATTTTCGTAGTGAGAGGGTACCCAAAACCTTCCCAAAGTTTCATGCTTCTACCTTCACGGGAAGTTGGAGAATTTCCCGTGTAGGTAGAGGTAAGAAACTTTGGCAAGTTGTTAAGTACGCTACCCCGACGATATTTTGCGAGAAAGAATTTTAAACTTCCCACTCATGGGGAGCCGAGGGCCCAAATGTAGTGTTTTTTAAAAAAATAATGTATGCTATATAAATACGGAAGAACCCCATTCGACTATTTCCCGTGTAGGTAGAAGAATGAAACTTTGGGAAATTGTTAAGTACAGTCTCCTAACGCTAATTTGCAAAAATGAATTTTAAGATTTCCACTCTAGGGGGCTAGGGGTCCAAATGTATTTTTTTCTTACATTAAAAACCGTATTATCTCTAATTCTCAAATTTACCGTATACGTAAAGACATGAAACTTTTGGAAGTTTTTGAGCACTCTCTCCCAACAAAAATTGAGAAAAAGTTTTTAACAATTCTCACTCAGGGTGGGGCTGGTGAGCCCAAAATGTATTTTTTCCTTAAATGAGCTGTATTTCACACCTCCAATGGTAACAGGTGAAAACATATTTAAATTATCTCTCTAAGGGGGCCGGGGCCTAATGTAGTTTTCTTCTTTATATGAGCGAAAATTACTAATTCTCCTATTTCCCGTTTAGGTAGAAGCATGATACTTTGGGAAGTTGGGCAATACATATCCGCAATGGTAAGAGGAGTAAAAAGAAATCACTCCCCTGGGGCCCAAATGTATTTGTTCTGATTTAAAAACAGACTTATCACGTATTCTCTAATTTTCGGTGACGGTAGAAGCATAAAAGTTTGGAAATTTGTTGAGGAGGCACTCACGACGAAAATTAACAAAGAAAAATGTTAAAACACCTGCTCATGTGGGGCCGGCGGCCCAAATATGTTTTTTCCTTACATGGGCTATATACAATTTAAAAACCACTAATTCTCCTATGTCCGACGAGGTACAAGCATGAAATTTTCGAAAGTTGTTGAGTACACTTCTGCGATGGTAACAGGCAAAAAAAATATTTATAACACTTATTGGGAGTCTGGTGCCCAAATATAGTGTTGTTTTTTTTTTACTCATATAAGTTATATAAAAATTGAAAATCTTTAATTCTACTTTTTGGAATAATGGGATTTCGGAAAGTTGTTAATTACACTATCACGATAGTGCAGTCTTAACTGGTGTGCCAGAGTCTTGGNATATATATATATATTTAATACATTAACTACCTCTCCACAAAAGCATTATAATATTATCATTATTTACCTTTCTTACTACTGTTATAGGTATTTATTGATGTTACATTTATAGAGACGTGTCGTAATATCGTAATTGGAAAATGAATTTGGATGTTAAAAATAAAAAATTCTTATAATGAGCATTTAATTGGAGATTCTTTTTCATTAAAAAAAATTCCAAATTAATTTTTAAGGACAAGATTTCTTTAAATTGCATTAAGAAATTGATAGACAAGAGTGACAATGGAGAAGAGAAAATGGGGTCAATTTTTAAAGGCTCTCTTCGGGACACGGATGGGCTCTAGCACGCGAGGGGAAGATACCGAGTGAAACACAAGGCAACGGGATGTCGTGTTTGACTGGTCTATCGGAGGACTTTGACAGATTTGATGGCGGGAATCGTCTGAAGCTCTGGTCTGTTGTGTATCAAGATCATGTCAGTGATGTTGGGGCAGGGTACAAGATGTCAGTGATGGGGCAGGGTACAAGATGTCAGTGATGGGGCAGGGTACAAGATGTCAGTGATGGGGCAGTATACAAGATATCAGTGATCGGCAGGGCACAAGATGTCAGTGATGGGGCAGGGTACAAGATGTCAGTGATGGGGCAGGGTACAAGATGTCAGTGATGGGGCAGTGTACAAGATGTCAGTGATGGGCAGGGCACAAGATGTCAGTGATGGGGCAGTGGAGAGATGTCAGTGATGGGGCAGGGTACAAGATGTCAGTGATGGGGCAGGGTACAAGATGTCAGTGATGGGGCAGGGTACAAGATGTCAGTGATGGGGCAGGGTACAAGATGTCACTGATGGGGAAGTGGACAAGATGTCAATGATGGGAAAGTGGACAAGATGTCAATGATGGGGAAAGTGCAATCATGTCTTAGCTGTAGTCTCGTCCATATCAAAATCATGTCAATTGTCTTGGGGACAGTGTCATCATGCTATAGTAGGGATATATGCGTCGACCAAGATGGCCTTAAATCGACATATCAACTGTCATTCCTTCAGAATTAATAAAGACAATTTTCTACTTCTTTTATAACATATCTATCTAAAAACAAAATATTTTACTTTCGTTATCTCCAACATATCTTTAGGTGTCCGACTTAGACTCCATCAAAGTCTTAATTAAAACCAATTTTACTAGTTGACTTAAAAATATATGACGAACTTTAGGTAAAAGATCAGCTGAAAAATGATATGTTTATTTAATTTTTTTTTTTTTTTAGATTACGGACAAAAACTTTATTTGCATGGGCCTCTTGAAACAAAATTCATTGTGCCCAGAAATAACCTTTGAGAGTCACTGTTGAAGAGAAATCCCCCATGAACACAAATTGAGAGTCACTGCTGTAGAGTAATCCCTCAGGAACATAAATTTGAGAGTAACTGTTGTAGAGTAATCCCCTAGAACACAAATTTGAGAGTCACTGCTGTAGAGTAATCCCTCAGGAACACAAATTTGCTCTTAGCGGTCAAGTGGAGTATTTAAAACGATTTTTTTATATTATTATTTTTATTTATTTTTTTTATTTTTTTTTTACAGTCTAGAAAATATCCTCTGTAAAAAAAAAAACAAAAAAAACAAAAAAAAAAACAACAACAACAACAACAATGTTCTAAAAATACTTCTTTTCCCCGCACCCCCACTCAGAAACAAAAATCTTCATTCTCAGAATTTAAACAATTAAGTAGAAAAAAAAGTTCCCTTAAGACATTAAAGTCCTAACTCGGGGGCGGGTCTTGTAAAAGGGGTGTTAGAGGCTAGCTACGAGGGCTACAACAGAATACAGACTTGGACCTCATGTGACCTCGATGGCTATAAGGTCTTTTTTTTTCTTTGTCCTATTAATTTTTTGAAAAAAAAAATCTCTTATATATATTTTTTAAAATCAATGTTGCAAATGTTTCAAATGTTGCAGATTTAGATTTAGTTTTTTTTTTTAATTGTGAAAAAATTGAGTTTATAAAATGCAATCGATTTTTAACGCTTACGACCAGAATCCAAGTCTTGGCCTTGAAATATAAGAGGAAGCAAAACTGATTATTTCAGTACGTCAGCTATTGAAATGTACAACGTATACAATCAATAATACGCTATATTTAAATGTATGCAATAAATAATACATTCTATTTAAACGTATACAATCAATAATAAACTATATTTAAACGTATGCAAACAATAAAACTCTCTTTTTAAACGTATAAACTCTTCAATTCCCTCCATTGAAACGCATAAAATTAATAATTCATGCTTTTTAAAAAGACAAGTTAATATTTATCTTCAAGGTTAATAAATATTTGTTCAGTGCTGTTGCCGCTGTATATTGACTTCCAGATCACATTATATCTATTAGAAAATGCCGGTTCAATTATTTCATTAAAAAAAAAAAACAACTAATGATTCTTTTTTAGGACCGTGTTAAGACTATCAATATTAATAGGCCTTTAAAACTATACAGTTTACATAAATTCAACAATTTTGAACATTACATTTCTGGCATTTTATAATAAAGTCACGCTTTAATAAATTAAAACCATTAAGGCATTAAAACCACTACACTTGAAAGTCTTACAATACAATATACGTGTTAATGATGTAAGTAATCCCTCTCTTTCTCTCTTTAAATATATATTTAGTCCCATAACCTCCCTCTCCAGGTCAGCGGAGGTCTTTCTTAGCGTCAGTCAATTTTCAATATTTTTTTATGGTGGCTTTTCGTGGGCTCGATCCCACGCCCCTCAGCTTGTGCAGCGAGCGCACTATTGACTTCGCTAAGGTTTGCTTAATGCATAGCGTCTAAAAATATCAGCCCGTCACGAATGTCACCATAATTCATTAGTTGTTGACAATAATATTATCAAACACGTCTAATTCCGAGGTTGCAACTCTTAAATCAATGTAAAATGTAATTATTAACGTTATTTCTAAATTAGAACAATGCATACTTATTATCTTGTTCTAGGTCCAACGCTCCCGTTCGTCGTCTTGTTCTATCTCGAATTCGAATTCTCCTTGAAAGAAATTACCCAACAAGCGTGCCTCATCCTTTCTTAAGAAATTTATTTCGCAAAAAATCATTATGAAAATATATTTCCTTTTTTCTTTATTTTACCGATAATTCTAATAATGGTGTTTTCACGGGAATCTACGACCCCCGACCCCCCTCACTATCTCTCAACAACCCTTATTATATGCGTAATAACCCAATGATTGTGAGTTATCCTTGCGGATCCGTGCATGTAGAGCTGAATCGACCTGAGTCGGCCGTCTATCTTTTATTAATCTCTCATTTCGAAACTTCAATTTGAACAACTGATTAGTGTCCCCGAGAATCCTGTGGGCTTTATAATAATACCGCGGACTGCAAAAAACTATTTTTAATCGCTTTCGATACAATTTTGTTGGGATATATCTGGAGTGCATGGAAAATATGACGTCTTGGTGGACAATTGGGTTTAAGTTAAAAAAGGTTTCGTTAAGTTACATTTCGTGTCTTAGATTGGTTCTACGATGGCTCACGATGCTGTTCCATGATGAGTTAACAATTGTGATATAAATGTTTTAACTGCCATTTACCAAAGTATCGCGACCAAATCACGTGGATGATTAAGGCTGCATCTTTTACACTCTTGCTTTCTAACAAACGACTGATAAATTATTAAGGTTTTTTAGACATCAAGGAAAGAAAATGCTAAAGTAAATTTTAAAAATCCTTATTCACAACAAATTCCTTATTTTTGTTAACACCTCAATGAGTTGAAATTGGACAAAATGAATGTAGACAAAAATTATTTGTAATAACACCTCTCCGGTCACTCTGTACAAAGAGTACATTCTAGTATTTAAAGTTCGTGATGTCATTAATTACACGCTACTAGGGTCACATCATTCAAGGAACATGTTGACACAGAGAGGCCGTGCTGTCACATCATTCAAGGAACATGTTGACACAGAGAGGCCGTGCTGTCACATCATTCAAGGAACATGCTGACACAGAGAGACAGTGCTGTCACATCATTCAAGGAACATGTTGACACAGAGAGACCGTGCTGTCACATCAATCAAGGAACATGTTGACACAGAGAGACCGTGCTGTCACATCATTCAAGGAACATGTTGACACAGAGAGACCGTGCTGTCACATCATTCAAGGAACATGTTGACACAGAGAGACCGTGCCGTCACATCATTCAAGGAACATGTTGACACAGAGAGACCGTGCCGTCACATCATTCAAGGAACATGTTGACACAGAGAGGCCGTGCCGTAAGTGAGTTACCTAAAAGAGTGAAGCCGCTCTCCACTTTTATGACACGCAGAATTGAATTTGTCCCAAAGCGACGAACTTGCGACCTGGTGAATTCATCCTTTGAGGCTTTTAGCAACCAAGACACGAGTTAAGGGCCTTTAAGGCTACTATACTACTTCAATGGGTCCTTAAGACTGAACTAAACTTGTTTTAACGACAGCAATATGTTCTTATATTTCATAAAGTTATCATCTTTTAGGGAATTTCAAAATGTAAGAATAAGAGAAAAATGTATCCGGCAATGACACATAATATCTTGGAGACTTTTGTTAAACAATTGAATAAAGCAAGCAATTTGTGACCATGTATTTTAAGTTGGTTACATCATACACCCCAGTGCACAATGTCAAAGTTATCATACACCCCAGTGCACAATGTCAAAGTTATCATACACTCCAGTGCACAATATCAAAGTTATCATACACATCAGTGCACAATATCAAAGTTATCATACACCTCTGAGCACAATGTCAAAGTTATCATACACCTCAGTGCACAATGTCAAAGTTATCATACACATCAGTGCACAATGTCAAAGTTATCATACACCTCAGTGCACAATATCAAAGTTATCATACACCTCAGTGCACAATGTCAAAGTTATCATACACATCAGTGCACAATGTTAAAGTTATCATACACCCCAGTGCACAATGTCAAAGTTATCATACTCTCCAGTGCACAATGTCAAAGTTATCATACACCCCAGAGCACAATGTCAAAGTTATCATACACCCCAGTGCAAAAATGTTAAAGTTATCATACACCCAGTGCACAATGTCAAAGTTATCATACACTCCAGTGCACAATGTTAAAGTTATCATACACCCCAGTGCACAATGTTAAAGTTATCATACACCCCAGTGCACAATGTCAAAGTTATCATACACCTCAGTGCACAATATCAAAGTTATCATACACCTCAGTGCACAATATCAAAGTTATCATACACCTCAGTGCACAATGTTAAAGTTATCATACACATCAGTGCACAATATCAAAGTTATCATACACCTCAGTGCACAATATCAAAGTTATCATACACCTCAGTGCACAATGTTAAAGTTATCATACACTCCAGTACACAATGTCAAAGTTATCATACACCCCAGAGCACAATGTCAAAGTTATCATACATCCCAGTGCAAAAATGTTAAAGTTATCATACACCCAGTGCACAATGTCAAAGTTATCATACACTCCAGTGCACAATGTTAAAGTTATCATACACCCCAGTGCACAATGTTAAAGTTATCATACACCTCAGTGCACAATGTCAAAGTTATCATACACCTCAGTGCACAATGTCAAAGTTATCATACACTTCTGAGCACAATGTCAAAGTTATCATACACCTCAGTGCACAATATCAAAGTTATCATACACCTCAGTGCACAATGTCAAAGTTATCATACACCTCAGTGCACAATGTCAAAGTTATCATACACCTCAGTGCACAATGTCAAGTTATCATACACCCCAGTGCACAATATCAAAGTTATCATACACCTCAGTGCACAATATCAAAGTTATCATACACCTCAGTGCACAATATCAAAGTTATCATACACCCCAGTGCACAATATCAAAGTTATCATACACCTCAGTGCACAATATCAAAGTTATCATACACCTCAGTGCACAATGTCAAAGTTATCATACACCTCAGTGCACAATGTCAAAGTTATCATACACTCCAGTGAACAATATCTAAGTTTGATACCATGTGTAAACTGTTTAAAGGAATCTTAATTTTCAATAAAAGAATGTCAGGGTCAGTCTGTGTAAGTAAGGACACAGATATTTTCTCAGACCGCTTTGTTTGTTACAACTCTTTATGGGTCCCTTAAACAATCTATGTATAGAATTCACTTAAACGGGCATGTCCAAATGAGCATGAAGAATGACCCCCACAGGGATCCAAAGATCTCAGTGGGTAGCATAGCGGAATGAAATGAAAAAAAGGTGGGGGGTGGTGACAAGAATGCTTTTTGCGTTTACTTGCGTTGTTCCTTCACATATCATTCGTAGTGTAGTGGTTATCACGTCCGCCTTGCACGTCCTGAGTTCAAGCCCCAGAGGGAAAAATCTTTTTTTTTAATGTTTTTTTTTTCTGCCTTTTCTTTTCCCAAATTATCACTAACATGACTCACCCTAGGGTCGGCAAATCACAGTTTATGGTTGGCAAGGGATGGTAGTAAAGGGTGGGAGCATGTAAATGATTTTGCATTGACATTTCTTTAAGTTTCCTACATGACCATCCAATGAGACGTATGTGTATGTCTAAATACGAAACTGAACATCTATCTCTATATGTCATTTTCCTCATGGTCCAACCATGCCGGACACCAAGCAAGCTGTCTAACCCCACCGACCAATCAGCTGTCAAGAAAAAGTAGTGAACAGGGTGGGGGGTCATCGAGACCAACGTTGAGTTCCATTGAGGTCAATTACTTTGTTTTTTCAGAACAACAGAATAGCATGTATTTCGTAGTTTTGTGGTTATTACATTCGCCTTACACGCGGAAGGACGCAAGTTCAAGCCCCAGCTAACACATACATTACCTTTAAAAAAATATTAAAATGTTTGTGTTTGTGCCCGTTCATTTCCCACTTTATTTTCGAGCATGACTTCGCAAGCTGCTCTTTCGCGTTGTTCTGATTTCTTCGTGATTTAGTTTTTGTCCCCCCCCCCCCCCTTATATTCTTTGCACTATTTATGAGCAAGTCTGAGCCGTATGCTACGCCGAGGGCCGCATCTAGTATTAATTATCAGCTTTAATGACATACCAGTGATTCTCATTCTGAGGCTTCAACCGGGGTTCATTTGAACGATTGTTGTTCACTGCTCTTCCGCAAGGTGAAGAAATTTTAATCTCGTTCAGTTTTTTTGTAATGTTTATGGTTACAATTATTTAACTTACTTACCATAATCATTTTTCTTAGTTGACGTTTTTCTATTGTGTTTATAAGCAGCCTTTGTGCAATCATACATGTGATTTCTTTTAAATCTCAAAGTTATTGATTGACTAAGTGACAGCAGCATTGATCACAATGAAACGCCCTATAACTTCCTAACAGGAAGACGGCAATGATTTTCTTCAGGATGCCAATAACGAAACTTAATTACAAACTCGTTTTCTTTAGCGCAACGAAAGGCGGTGGCAGCCTTAATGCTCAGTGGCAGAGTGCAGTCATGTAGCTAATCATAGTAATGATACATGCTTAATGTTATGATTATATGTCATCCCTGCTATAACAAAATAGGCGTGGCCTTACATGTCAGCGATAGTGTACTGTTCTGTTGACGTGGCATTTCTGCACTTAAAAATACTCCGTATGTATTAGAGATACTGCAATTTCGAGCTACAAAATGGAAAAGAAAATGTAAAACCATTTTCCTAGATTTTATTGAATTTAAAGACGTGCAATACATCTTTGTTTGGTAAATATTTTAACGTCACATTATACGAAACAAACCTAGGCGACATTTTCAGACACTTATAGTTTCTAGTTCCTAGATTTTATTGAACTTAGAGACATGCAATAAATCTTTGTTTTATAAATATTTTTAAACGTCACATAATACGAAACAAACCTAGGCGACATTTTCAGACACTTGTTGTTTCTAGTTCCTAGATTTTATTGAACTTAGAGACATGCAATAAATCTTTGTTTTATAAATATTTTTAAACGTCACATAATACGAAACAAACCTAGGCGACATTTTCAGACACTTGTAGTTTCTAGTTCTCAAAAGTGAGTCGTGTAAACTAATGTGAGTCTGGTCTCTAGAAGCAGTTTAAAGGAAAATGTTGTAAACACTTGGCCCACCTTGAACAATAGCTTCACGACTAAAGCGGCTCTAGACTGCCAAACAATGTTATTGAGAAGTAGCTAATCTCTGACTCTCTATGGTTTAATTACAGATATGGAAGTGATGGCACTTCAAACCAGAACATTAAAGTAAAACGTACTTCGGCTACAACTAAACACAATTTATTTACCGCTTGTTGTGTCTTATCAGTTGTATGGATTGGGAATTCAACACATAAGTAGGTGTTGTAGTGGAGGTTATAGAAATAGTCGAGGGCTAATGAGTAACACATTTTGTTATAAACGACATCCAAAAAAAAAAAAAAAGCATCATTACGTGTATAAATAGCTTGGATGCAATAATTGGTCCTTAGTTAAAACAATTATTGACAGGATGAAAATATTATTGACATTTGGAGCGTTAAGCTGGTGCTGTTTACCAGCAATGTATATGCAAAATATAATTACATTAGTTACTGAAAGTTTGGTTTGTATTTAAAATTTTATTCAAATTAGTTCTTTGAAAAATGTTTTATCTATGACAAATAATTACCTTGTCTTTAGAATGAACTTGCTCCGTAATTCAGTCTATTGAAAGCCTTGATGAAAAGACGGATTTGTAAGAATACTACAAGATCATTGGGGGATGTAGCTATTGTTGGGTGACGTACCTAAGATACCCAAATATGGCTGGGTGACGTATGTCAGATACCTGAATATGGCTGGGAGACGTACCTAAGATACCCAAATATGGCTGGGTGACGTACGTCAGATACCTGAATATGGCTGGGTGACGTACGTCAGATACCTGAATATGGTTGGGTGACGTACGTCAGATACCTGAATATGGCTGGGTGACGTACCTAAGATACCCAAAAATGGCTGGGTGACGTACGTCAGATACCTGAAAATGGCTGGGTGACGTACGTCAGATACCTGAATATGGTTGGGAGACGTACCTAAGATACCCAAATATGGCTGGGAGACGTACGTCAGATACCTGAATATGGTTGGGAGACGTACGTCAGATACCTGAAAATGTTTGGGAGACGTACCTAAGATACCCAAATATGGCTGGGAGACGTACGTCAGATACCTGAATATGG
>MUZC01004529.1:334872-368109 GCA_002072015.1 Radix auricularia | reverse complement strand
TCTCGATTAATCCTACAGTGCGTAAATTTCATGCTTCTCTCACGGACCACCTGGCAAATCTTCGCGGACCACTAGTGGTCCGTGGACCACAGGGTGAGAACCACTGCTTTAAGCCACTCCTTTTTCTTGTCTTGGTAATTTTGGTTGCTTTTAGTGTCGTCTCTGGTAGCTCTATTAAAAGAATCGTATTGGTCTCTTAATGCTCACTACCATCAACTCACAGTTTTTTAAATTAAAAAAAAACAAAACACATCAGCAATCCTACATTAGGCTGTGTCATTTATTTATGAGTAGAATGTCGCCCCTTAACGCTCAATGGGGGCGCCTAAATCATGTTTAACAACTGTTTTGTAATAAAGATATGTTCGGAGCTCCAATATTCAATCTTGCAAACGTATTTGGGATACATTAGTTTACATTAAAATGAAGTTAAATAATGAGTTTTAATACTCATTTTGGCGCCCCCCTAACGTGACGCCCGGGGGCATTCGCCCCCCCCCTGCCCCCCCTCGCTACGCCACTGAGTATATCTTAATGTCTGTTGTCTTTTAGCAGAATTTTACAAACTCGGCATATAGACGCGATATTTGTATTTCACGACATACGTTTTGCGCCCGTTTTATGCACGTTCAGTCATTTGTAGTTTTTATACATGAACCACATTCCCAGTGGCGTGGTGTTTAGGGTGGTCTCTCGTAAGCTGTCACAGACACCCCCCTCCACACTTACACATACAAACAATAGGATCAATAGCATTTTTTTATAAAATATTTAATATAGTAGACGCTTGGATTGAAAATGCCCAAATAATTACGGCGTCACTTCTTTGTACTCATCTGATCTATCTATAATATCAAGTTATTGTTGGGTGTGGGCAATGTTAAAGAACAAAGTTCAAGGACAGCTAGCAGCATTTACATCCGTGATAGCAATCTCCTCAGTACCAATTGAAAGGATATTTAAAAATTCCTTTTGGATCTCCGGTGAAAAGCAATATTGGGATGCCAGTGTGTGAATGTTCTCATTTGGAGTATAATTGGGTCCTCGTTACCACATGGCATATTTAGATAATATGTCAACAATATAAAGAAAGGATTTTCTTGGCATAAATATTCATCTTCGTTGTCTTACGAATTGCAATATTTTGCTGATCAAGAGACAATATGTAATCCAGCAACTTACAAAATGTCCACCTCGCGGTCCACTGAAGTCATTGAAAGCAACGCTCTGGGGATCAAAAGTCTTTGTGTGGCTTAAAACCTGCTGCCAGTGTAAACAATGTTTCAAGTAAATTGTTTATAACAATTTGGTTTTCAGTTTATACAACCATCAAAAAAACATAAATTGTTTGTTTCTGCAACAAGAGGAATCAAGTGCGTGTGAATAAATTATGCACGGTCGCAGTATTTCTGCTCCATATATCTTCATATTTAGAAACGTTTGTTACGCTGGTGCTCAGTTATTTAGGTATTTTCATCTGGTTTTGATTTTAAACTTTTCCAAAATATTGCTTTTTTTTCAAGGCATTAGATTCCTATAAGTTTATATATTATATCCTTACCTATTTGGTACTTAATATTGCCAAGCTAGATGGTAGTGCTATTGGCCCAGCTAGATTGTAGTGCTATTGGCCCAGCTAGATGGTAGTGCTATTTGCCCAGCTAGATGGTAGTGCTATTTGCCGAGATAGATGATAGTGCCCAATCCAAATGGTAGTGCTATTTGCCCAGTTAGATGGTAGTGCTATTTGCCCAGCTAGATGGTAGTGCTATTTGCCCAGCTAGATGGTAGTGCTATTTGCCCAGCTAGATGGTAGTGATATTTGCCCAGCTAGATAGTAGTGATATTTGCCCAGCTAGATGGTAGTGCTATTTGCCCAGCTAGATGGTAGTGCTATTTGCCCAGCTAGATGGTAGTGCTATTTGCCCAGCTAGATGGTAGTGATATTTGCCCAGATAGATGGTAGTGCCCCATCTAGATGGTAGTGATATTTGCCAAGCTAGATGGTAGTGCTATTTGCCCAGATAGATGGTAGTGCTATTTGCCCAGCTAGATGGTAGTGCTATTTGCCCAGATAGATGGTAGTGCTCCATCTAGATGGTAGTGCTATTTGCCCAGATAGATGGTAGTGCCCCATCTAGATGGTAGTGCAATTTGCCCAGCTAGATGGTAGTGCTATTTGCCCAGCTAGATGGTAGTGCTATTTGCCCAGCTAGATGGTAGTGATATTTGCCCAGATAGATGGTAGTGCCCCATCTAGATGGTAGTGCCCCATCTAGATGGTAGTGCTATTTGCCCAGCTAGATGGTAGTGCTATTTGCCCAGCTAGATGGTAGTGCTTTTTCCCAGATAGATGGTAGTGCCCCATCTAGATGGTAGTGCAATTTGCCCAGCTAGATGGTAGTGCTATTTGCCCAGCTAGTTGGTAGTGCTATTTGCCCAGATAGATGGTAGTGCTATTTGCCCAGTTAGATGGTAGTGCTATTTGCCCAGCTAGATGGTAGTGCTATTTGCCCAGCTAGATGGTAGTGCTATTTGCCCAGCTAGATGGTAGTGCTATTTGCCCAGTTAGATTGTAGTGCCCCATCTAGATGGTAGTGCTATTTGCCCAGTTAGATGGTAGTGCTATTTGCCCAGCTAGATGGTAGTGCCCCATCTAGATGGTTGTGCTATTTGCCCATCTAGATGGTAGTGCTATTCGCCCAGTTAGATGGTAGTGCTATTTTCCCAGATAGATGTTAGTGCCCCATCTAGATGGTAGTGCTATTTGCCCATCTAGATGGTAGTGCTATTTGCCCATCTAGATGGTAGTGCTATTTGCCCATCTAGATGGTAGTGCTATTTTCCCATCTAGATGGTAGTGCTATTTGCCCATCTAGATGGTTGTGCTATTTGCCCAGCTAGATGGTAGTGCTATTTGCCCAGTTAGATGGTAGTGCTATTTGCCCAGATAGATGGTAGTGCCCCATCTAGATGGTAGGGCTATTTGCCCAGCTAGATGGTAGTGCTATTTGCCCAGCTAGATGGTAGTGCCCCATCTAGATGGTTGTGCTATTTGCCCATCTAGATGGTAGTGCTATTTGCCCAGCTAGATGGTAGTGCTATTTGCCCAGCTAGATGGTAGTGCTATTTGCCCAGATAGATGGTAGTGCTATTTGCCCAGCTAGATGGTAGTGCTATTTGCCCAGCTAGATGGTAGTGATATTTGCCCAGCTAGATGGTAGTTCTATTTGCCCAGCTAGATGGTAGTGCTATTTGCCCATTAGATGGTAATGCTATTTGCCCCTTTGAAGTTAGTGATGTCAATGGAAAGCTGGATTTCTCCGAGTATGATCAGAGTAGTTTCCCTTTACGAAGAAAGTTACAAAACAGAGCCAAATCATGATTAATAACGGTATTTACAGGGTCACCTCATTGTTATTGTGGGGCATATGTAGCCTAAACTTTTACAATTTACCATAAACTACCCTTTGGTATTTTGGTGTTTATGTACATTTTTACCATTTACCATCAACTACCCATTGGTATTGTGGTGTTTATGTATATTTTTACAATTTACCATCAACTACCCATTGGTATTGATTGGCTTCATTGAACATGTATTGTTATTTGCGTATGAAAAAAAACTATTTTAGTGTCACTCCATTTGATGTTGTAACTACATTTATTGGTTCCGTCCATTGGGAAAAAAAACACTTCCGGCTATATGTTCTGTGGTCAAAGTTTGTATTTTGCCAACTTCGTTCCATGGTTCATTTGGTCGGTTTCGTGTTCCACTAATAAAAGAACAGCGAATGCCGTAGCAGTTTCTTCAACACAATCGAGACTGGATAACTTCAATTGTAGTCTGTGGGAATCGCCTCAAAACGAACTCCAGATATACTTAACAGTATGGCGCGGATTGTATTGAAAATGAGAATGACAGACCAGAACAAACCGGCAATTAAGGATCTATACTGGCTTCCTATAGACTATAAGATTTTGAAGGATCTACTTTGGCTTTCTATGTCGGCATCCTTCCGTCTCGCGAGACGATGGTGCATCACCGTTGGGTTGGGTTGCATTTTCTCGAGTGGCTGTGCAGTCCTATCCTTGAGTGACAATCTTACCAAAGTTTTTTACACACGAGTTCTGTGCTTCCAAATGTTTTGGCTTTTCTCCTAGCTCTTCTGTCTGCAGCCTCCTCCATTCTTCGCTCCTCGGCTACTATGACGCCCACTTTGACAACTGTGTGCCACGTAGATCGGTCTTCTGCCTTACACTCCCAGTCACTTGTATGTATTTTGGCTGACATCTTTAAATCGCAAGCGTGGGCGACCTGTTTTCCTCTTTCCTGAAGCAAGTTAACCATATAGGAGGGGCTCATTCTTTTGACATGTCCTAGCTACCTCAGGCGTCTTTCACTAAGAATTGAGAACATGCTTTGGGTATTGGCACGCGTTAGGACCTCACTATTAGGCACTTTGTCTTGCCATTTAATACCAAGGATGCGACGCAGGCATCTCAAATGGAAGCTGTTAAGCTTGCGCTCTTGTGATGTATAAGCGGTCCATGTCTCGCTCCCATATAGCAGTGTACTGATGACACAGGCTCGATAGACGCACAGTTTGGTTTTCTCCGTTAGCTTGGTGTTTTGCAAGACCCGCTTATTTAGTTTAGCCATTGTTGCAGCTGCCTTGCCAATTGTGCTGTTTAATTCTTCTTCAATGGACAGTGTATTGGAGACCTTGGATCCCTAGTAGGTGAAGCTGTCCACAACCTCCAAGTTTACATTATCGATATTTATGGTAGGAGGAGGTCGAGTGTCTTGGGCCATGATGTTTGTCTTTTTCAAGCTTATTTGCAGAGCAAATTCTTTGCAGGCATTGGAGAAGCTTGACACGAGTTGTTGCAAACCAGATTCTGTATGTGCTGTTAGTGCCGCATCATCCGCAAATAGTAGCTCTCGAATTAGGACATCCGTCGTTTTGTTCTTGGCTTGGAGGCGAGCAGTGTTGAAAAGTCCTCCATCAGCTCTGGTATGTAACCAGATTCCCTCACTGCTATCCTTGAATGCGTATCGAAGAAGTACAGAGAAGAATATTGCGAAGAGTGTTGGTGCGAGTACACAACCTTGTTTAACTCCGCTGCTGACAGGGAAGGCCTCTGACTTAGCTCTATCGAACTGCACTGTGCCAAGCATATTTTCATGGAACTGTCTGATAATGGCAAGTAGGTGAGGGGGGCAGCCGATTTTTGCCAGTATAGACTATAAGATTCTGAAGGATCTACTTGGGCTTTCTATAGACTATAAGATTCTGAAGGATCTACTTTGGCTTCCTATAGACTATAAGATTCTGAAGGATCTACACTGGCTTCCTATAGACTATAAGATTCTGAAGGATCTACACTGGCTTTCTATAGACTATAAGTATCTGTCACTATCTTTAGCCTGTAAGAACGGATCAGCTGCAGTATTTGAAGGAATCAACAAAACAACATGTATTTTTTTAAAGAGCTACAATCTTCTACACAGTCCCTTCTGAAAGTTCTAGAAGCGGATAGACACAGGAGGAAGTCCAAAGGTTCCAAAATTTTAGAAGAAAAAAATACTGTCAAAAAAGGAAAACATTTGCGTTAAATTTGATTACTTTTCTTATTTGATAGAGTATTAAAACATGAAAGAGTAACAAGTATACTAGTCTAGTTTAGATGGTATTAGTACTATGTATATAGGAAAGAATTCATTCATTCAGTAAAAGTACGCAACAAAATGCTTTATAAAGAAATAAAATTACATTTTATAACCTAATTTACATCCCTGAGAGATCAAAGGAACTGAAGGTTGGCGTGCATGAAATTGAAAGGATTCAACATTTTTAAAATAAATATAGTCTAATAAGTTCTTCAAAGACACAAACATAAAATTCAGATGTTTTTATCGAACAAGAAATGTTATTGATAATCAATATTTAAAATAAAATATTTTCGCACCGGATTCTCTCGTTGGAACACTGCCAGAGTTAAAACAAAGTGCCTAATTTTATAAATAACTTTTGACAGATGCTCTTAGATTCCAAGTGACTCAAAGATAGGCTGAAAATACTTCCCTTACATTTTAATTTTACAAATATCTTAGTTTGCGGTCTACATAACGGAATACAAGGTCCCAGCCTTTTTTTTAAATTCCAACAGAACTGTTTTATGGTGTAGCCTTTACATTTACAGCTATGTTTTACAAAACAGTGCAAAAGCACCCACAAAAAAAAAATTATAATAATAAAATTGAATCAATTAACGAAGAACGTGTGCTTCCTATTCAAAACATTTCCAGACCAATTTATGAATTCCCGATTCGTTGAGCTGGTGATAAGAACTTAGGCCAAACTCTTGTCCTATTAGTGACATGGGGGTGAACTCATTGATCCGATAACTCAGAATATTATTTTAATCGGTTCTGCTCGTCGCTGCTGTTGAAAGAGCCGGAAATACACAAGTTGGGATAAAAATAGCTGGAAAACTAAACAATTTAACACAAAATGAAATTAGCCCATGGGATGAGCCGGGTTCTTGTTGTCATAATTGTAAGTGTAACACTTGCTCCAGTAAGACGATGTGGCCATAATTGTAAGTGTAACACTTGCTCCATTAAGACGACGTGGCCATAATTGTGAGTGTAACACTTGCTCCAGTAAGACGACGTGGCCATAATTGTAAGTGTAACACTTGCTCCAGTAAGACGATGTGGCCATAATTGTAAGTGTAACACTTGCTCCAGTAAGACGATGTGGCCATCCTGGCCAGCACTAATTTTCTCAAGACAACACTAATGACCTGAGACACTGTGATGAAATAATTTTCTGAGTTAAAAGATTACAAAATAAATGTACTTTCAGAGCGTTTTCTGATTATAGTTTCTTGAATCTGTATAATTCTATAGCGTGTATGTTTGACAATAAAATGAATGGGAATACTTTGATCTCCTCTTTATGGCCGGCATTCATAACAAAACACGAGCTAGAAAGAATTTAAATACAAATCCTCGCGTTTTCGGGGATGTCTTATTTAGTCAACTAAACCAAACGACTTATTAAGCTTTAGAAATATGTGAATAATAAAATAAACGTCAGTGTGTTACGTGTGTAAGATGGTTTGTCTAGATCCGCTACATAAGATGTGGGTTTTAACAAAGCAATCAGTGAGGACTGAGATACGCAGACGCTCCTTCTATATAGAAGATTATTGTGTCTAGAGAGCATGTCGGTTTGTTGTCAAGTGAAGCAGAGTTCACAGGCCACAGCTATGTGGGTTCCACGCATTACCCAGCCGCCTTTATTCCCCTAACAAATGTTAGGTACTCATTCGGAGCTAGGCTCATGGAACAAATCCTTGCCGTCACATGGATTCGAACCCGTGACCAGCCGAACGCTCAAAGAAAGCTGAGTGCAGTCAAAATCTGACAATACCGCATCCGCTCCGCATCCCCCACCCAAAATAATATTTAGAGATATACTACACATTTTTAAAGCCATTTTTTTTACTAAACAAAGAAATCAATTCAGTTTTCAATGAAATCCATTACGCAGTAGCGGGTGCTCATAAAATGTCTCAATTATTAAAACGTACTGGAGTTTAAAGTAATTGTAATTTTGTGTTCATCAAGAATATAAAACGTGTGTTAATGTTTTCATATTTTTAAGAGTGTACTAGACAGTATGTTTGGCATACTTAAACTAAAAACCATCAGTGCTTTTTAAACTTTTTAATATGGCGGACCGGCGGGAATTTGTTCCATTGCACCAAGGACTATTTTCCCTGTACTGGCATGGTAGAGAAATGTAATTAAATTTTTTAAAAATTTGTTTCAGTTTATGTGCTAATTGTAAAAAAAAAATCGAACTATTTCTTATGATTAGTATTTAAGGATGAAAATGGAGGATTATAATAATAATTATATTTTTCCGTCCTTCTTGATAACTTCTGCGGACCGGCGGCTGATTGCCCACGGACAGGTACCGGCCCGCGGACCACCACTTTGAGCTCTGATCTACATAAACTGTTTCCGCGCCTTAATCATGTATCACATATTTTAAATACTGACTAATGAGTTCGTCTTTTAAAAAAAAAAAACTCTCCATATAAAGAAGGCGAAACAAAGAACTTTTTAGAAGTAAATGTAAAAAAAAAAATCATGTTAAGCCTGGTACCTATTGGAATTCAGGACGTGTTAGCGCATTTTCGTATTATGTATCAGTACTTATGTTAGATATCAGAATTATGTAGTTATCAGTAATTGTGTTTAGATTTTAGACATATTTTTATGAATTTTCTTGCGTAATGAATATACCTGATATTTTTTTTATTTAAAAGTCATTTCTTTACATTTAAAAAAAATATATTATTTTCTCTTTAATCCAACTATAAGTCACCACAAATGATAACGTAAAGCTCTCTAAACTTTTACACATATTCTAATGACGTCAACTAAAAAAAAAACTAATTCTTTTGCACCCATTCGCACCACTCTTCAATGCTTGAAGAATTATGCATGCGACTTCCGGCAATGGCGGCCGTTCCCTGCGCTAGTGTTACCTCTCGATTCGAAATATTTTTTGGTAGTTTTAACGGGGTTTTTTAACGGATCGAGTAACTGAGTGTTGATGCACAAATGGCAGGTCAGGGCATACAAAAAACATTTATACATCATGGGTCTAGGACTTATGGATGCTGAGGTCTAGGGTGATGACAGACGGACGGACGGACAAAGCGGGTGCAAAAGCGATTTCGACATCTCGAAAATGCGCTAAAAATTATTGTCGAACTTCCATGATCTCCACTAAAGTCTGCCAACAATTCACCTTCTGTTTACAAAAAGTCTGCCAACAATTCACCTTCTGTTTGCATAAAGTCTGCCAACAATTCACCCTCTGTTTACATAAAGGCTACCAACAATTCACCTTCTGTTTACATAAAGGCTGCCAACAATTCACCTTCTGTTTACCTAAAGGGTGCCAACAATTCACCTTCTGTTTACATAAAGTCTGCCAAAAATTCACCTTCTGTTTACATAAAGGCTGCCAACAATTCACCTTCTGTTTACATAAAGTCTGCCAACAATTCACCTTCTGTTTACATAAAGGCTGCCAACCATTCACCTTCTGTTTACATAAAGTCTGCCAACAATTCATCTTCTGTTTACATAAAGGCTGCCAACAATTCACCTTCTGTTTACATAAAGGCTGCCAACATTTCACCTTCTGTTTACATAAAGGCTGCCAACAATTCACCTTCTGTTTACCTAAAGGCTGCCAACATTCACCTTCTTTTTACATAAAGGCTGCCAACAATTCACCGTCTGTTTACATAAAGGCTGCCAACAATTCACCTTCTGTTTACATAAAGGCTGCCAACAATTCACTTTCTGTTTACATAAAGGCTGCTAACAATTCACCTTCAGTTTACATAAAGGCTGCCAACAATTTACCTTCTGTTTACATAAAGGCTACCAACAATTCACCTTCTGTTTAACTAAAGGCTGCCAACAATTCAACTTCTGTTTACCTAAAGGCCGCCAACAATTCACCTTCTGTTTACCTAAAGGCTGCCAACAATTCACCTTCTGTTTACCTAAAGACTGCCAACAATTCACCTTCTGTTTACCTAAAGGCTGCCAACAATTCACCTTCTGTTTACCTAAAGTCTGCCAACAATTCACCTTCTGTTTACCTAAAGGCTGCCAACAATTCACATTCTGTTTACCTAAAGGCTGCCAACAATTCACCTTCTGTTTCCCTAAAGGCTGCCAACAATTCACCTTCTGTTTACCTAAAGTCTGCCAACAATTCACCTTCTGTTTACCTAAAGTCTGTCAACAATTCACCTTCTGTTTACCTAAAGGCTGCCAACAATTCACCTTCTGTTTACCTAAAGGCTGCCAACAATTCACCTTCTGTTTACCTAAAGTCTGCCAACAATTCACATTCTGTTTACCTAAAGGCTGCCAACAATTCACCTTCTGTTTCCCTAAAGTCTGCCAACAATTGACCTTCTGTTTACCTAAAGGCTGCCAACAATTCACCTTCTGTTTACCTAAAGGCTGCCAACAATTCACCTTCTGTTTACCTAAAGTCTGCTAACAATTCACCTTCTGTTTACCTAAAGGCTGCCAACAATTCACCTTCTGTTTACCTAAAGGCTGCCAACAATTCACCTTCTGTTTCCCTAAAGTCTGCAAACAATTCACCTTCTGTTTACCTAAAGGCTGCCAACAATTCACCTTCTGTTTCCCTAAAGTCTGCCAACAATTCACCTTCTGTTTCCCTAAAGTCTGCCAACAATTCAACTTCTGTTTCCCTAAAGTCTGCCAACAATTCACCTTCTGTTTCCCTAAAGTCTGCCAACAATTCACCTTCTGTTTCCCTAAAGGCTGCCAACAATTCACCTTCTGTTTCCCTAAAGGCTGCCAACAATTCACCTTCTGTTTCCCAAAAGTCTGCCAACAATTCACCTTCTGTTTCCCTAAAGGCTGCCAATAATTCACCTTCTGTTTCCCTAAAGTGGTTAAACTTTTTCCTTGACTTGTACCACAATATTATTTCAGCTTCTGCTCAACATTAAGTGGGTTATTTAAGGCATAAGCAAATCCACAATTAATCTTGAATTGAAAATAAGTTTGATGCTAAAGATTTTGACAAAATCGTTGAATCAACGGAAACAATGTTTAACATAACTAATCCGTGGCTTAGCATTTAACAGAAAATCATGCACCACAATGTAAAAGTGCTGCCCCACAATGTAAAAGTGCTGCCCCACAATGTAAAAGTGCTGCCCCACAATGTAAAAGTGCTGCCCCACAATGTTAAAGAAAAAGTGCTGCCCCAAAATGTAAAAGAAAAAGTGCTGCCCCACAATTTAAAAGAAAAAGTGCTGCCCCACACTGTAAAGAAAAAGTGCTGCCCCACACTGTAAAAGAAAAAGTGCTGCCCCACAATGTAAAAAAAGTGCTGCCCCACAATTTAAAATAAAAGTGCTGCCCCTTCAATAACTAAGAAAAAAGTGCTGCCCCACAATGTTTAAAAAAGAGTGCTGCCCCACAGTGTTTAAGAAAAAAGTGCTGCCCCACAATGTATAAGAAAAAAGTGCTGCCCCACAATTTTTAAAAAGTGCTGCCCCACAATGTATAAGAAAAAAGTGCTGCCCCACATTGCATAAGAAAAAAGTGATGCCCCGAAAATGTATAAGAAAAAGTACTGCCCCACAATGTATAAGAAAAAAGTGCTGCTCCGAAAATGTATAAGAAAATAATGCTGCCCCACATTGTATACGAAAAAAGTGCTGCCCCATATCATATAAGAAAAAAGTGCTGCCTCACAATGTATAAGAAAAATGAGCTGCCCCACATTGTATAAGAAAAAAGTGCTGCCCCACAATGTACAAGACAAGACTGCGCCCAGTAGAGATCGACCAACCCCCCCCCCCTCACAGCTCTACTGTGGTCAGTGTACCTAGTTGTAACGTGAAAAGTCACTCATTGGTCCGTTAAAAGTTTTTATTGATTTACCAGCAGACCCGGTCGTGCGTTGTAAGGATCTCAGTAAAATTGAGTGATATGTTTTTAAAACAATTATGCCAGAAACCTACACCGAAGTGTGCAAAAAAAAAAAGTCAAAGTTTCATAGCAAATAGATAAATAAAATAATAATTTAAAAGCTTACAAAAAGAAAAAGAACGAAATTATAAGGCCAGGCTCTAAAATGAGTGATAATTTGTACTCAAGCTATGTTTCTAAATCTTGTGTAAAATAGATTGGGGAATTAAATTATTAACGTGCATTACAAAAACATTTGGGGACGCCTGCCCGAGGGAATGAACATAAAGAGTTCAGTTCCCTGTAATTATTATTTATAGACTCTTGAGTTTTTGTGTAATAAGGTTGGTAAGAACCGTTATTTTCTGAGTAACTTAAGCTAGCCCTAATAAGCTAGGTAATATAAGAAAAAAAATACATTTAAGGGCCCTTGGGCCCATTCTGTGCAAGTTGTCTATTTCAAATAGCTGTTAATTTTAATTCAGTTTCCTCTAGATTGTTAAAAAATAAAATGGGGCAAATATGTATAGCATATAACAAAAATAGAAAGAATTGACATTAGAAGTTCAGTGCCCTATAGCTATTTAATATGGGCTACCAAGATTTTATTTAAAAATTTTGTTTAAGATCAATTCATTTACACAAAACTTAACGCATAAACTTATTTAAGCAACAAAAAAAAAAAATGACATGATGGGGCCCATTCAGTGCAAGATGTAAAGTTGAAAACACATGTTCATTTCAATTTGCATGAAAAAATATATATTTATATATATATATACATATATTTGTCATTATTTGTCAAGATCATTAGAAATTGAATGGGCAAAATATATTAAACATTTACTGAAAAGTTCGGTTAAGATCCATCAATTAACCAAGTAGCTAGCGCTGAAACTATTTTTATATCGCTCATATAAGAAAGAAAAAAAAACATTAAGGGACCCAGGACCCATTCAGGGCAAGGTATAAATTCAAAACATCTGTTCATTTGAATATGGATAATAATGGATACCTTTATCATTATTTGTCAAGACCTTTAATAATTGAATTGGTGAATAAAATCTTAAACGTTTACGAATACAGGTATTTTGGGCCCCCATCCCCGAAGGAGTTGCAATTAGGAGTTTAGTGCCTTATGGTATTTCAATATTGGCTATTAAGTATTTATACAAAAAGTGTGGTTAAAATCCATCAATATAGCAAGTAGCTAATGCATAAACTAATTTTTATATAGCTCTTATAAGAAAAAAACGACCTTATGGGCCCAGGCCCATTCACGGCAAGATATAAAGTTTAAAACACCTGTTTATTTTAAGATGAATAATAATGGATACATTTATCATAATTTATCAAGATCTTTAATAATTGAATTGGGGAATACATCTTAAAGGTTTATAAAAATAGGTATTATGGGCCCTCTGCCCCAAAAGAGCGGCCCTTAGGAGATGAACTACCTATAGTATTTTAATATTGGCTATCAAGAATATAATTACAAAATTTGGTTAAGATCCATCAATTTATCAAGTAGATAGCGCTTAAACAAATTTTTATAAGGCTCATATAAGCAAAAATTGACATTAAGGGCCCCCGGGGACCCTTTAGAATTAAATGGAGAAAAAAAGTAGCCAGTTACCATTTCGGAAGGGTACTCAACAATCAAAAATATTTTCATGACGATCGGATGAATGGTTTAGTCAGCTATAAAGGACAAGAGCGCGCGCACGCACACACACACACACACACATCACGCACACACACACATATCACGCACACACACACACATACAGACATACTTTGATTTTTATCTATATAGATATTTCTTCATATTGGTATTGTATTCATATGTGGCTCTGTTTGCATATAAGGCTTTGTATATATATGAGTGTGTTGATGTAACGATTTTATTACATAAATGTATTGTTAGTTATAAAATAATAGCTTTTATAAGATGTTCCTAGATATCTCTCGGGTCTCGGGTATATTAGGAAAGTTTATTTATAGGAAAATGTTAAACAAAAAAGGCAAAAAGACTTGATGCCCTTTTACATGGCTTTGTTGTCAAATGTCGGAAAGACAATTTTTCACCTAATGTATTCTTTAAAAAACAAATTAAACATAATAATATTGTTGCAATAAAAGTGACATAAAATGGGTTAATTTGTTGATTCCTTTCATCCAAAAGCGAATTTTAGTTATATTTTTGTTAACATTTCTTACACAACAGAAAATAAATAAGCATTTAACAAAATTAGGATTTTCCTCTTATGTCAACATAGTTATAAACGAGCCCTGTTTATTGCCATAGTTATAAATGATCCCTGTTTATTCTCATAATTCTTCAATTTTAATTTCTGAAAGGTTTTAGCTTTCGCAGTTTTTACATCTGAACTTTCCATAATTTAAAGGCTCTTCTTTTCACCGTGTGTATCCGTTGTGCTGCTAATATCTAGAGCTGTATTAGCTCATGTTTTTATCAGAAACAAGAGATCTGTTAAATAATTACAGCAAATAAAAAGAAAACTCATTAATTAAAACCAGAAATTCAATCTTTGGTATAGGAGTGCACGTTATCCGCTAACATCTTTTGTGTAGGAGTACACCTTATCCACTAACAATCTATTGTGTAGGAGTTCACCTTATCCACTAACAATCTCTGCTAAAGGAGTGCACGTTATCCACCAATAATCTCTAATCCCACCTTAACATTAGTATTTACATCGCCTAATAACAAGAGTTTATATCTCCTTTAAATTCGTGTAGACATGAAAATTGTTTGGATAGCTTTGACATAACTTACATCATACAAATCAATTTTACATACTCTTTTTTTTCCGTGATGCTTCCATCCCATAAATGTGTTATAGATATGTCATATGTTCGGCCGTACAGTGGGGTAGCGAGGGGCGCGATGACCGGGTCAAGGTGAGCGAGAGCCTGGCATGTGGACAGATAGCAGATTCAAGATGATCGTGTCCAGTAATTTAATACTTGCTTAACAATTTTTAGCCGTCAAGAATTTTCGAACCAAACTGAAATTATTTCACGGGATATGTAATTATGTATGGTGAAATATATGTTAAAATACGAGAGGAATAAAGCGCTCTGAAGCGTTGTTGTTGCATTTCTATAAACGGCGTGTATGAATTTATAGAAAAGTCTAGGTCCTCTCCAATACCAGTAGCTTTTAAACATCAGTTGATCTTTTTTAGATTTACTTGAAGGTCTTTAAATCGCTCGACATTCAGAACTCTTGTTTTGATGCAAGTAATTTTTCTCATTTTTTATGAAGGCTTCCATCGATGTTTCAATTATCTCCGGGGTAAGAGCAGTGCCGGAGTAAATATTTGAAACAAATACCTGATTCGCTTAACAATAGTTACTCTGATCGTCAGCTCATTGCGAGTTAGTCGACTTAATAGGAAATCAATTGTACAAATCAGGAACCGATGGGCCATTGTGTGGCCTACAGTTAGAAGACGTTTGGCACAACATGTCGCGCGCTCGAACAGCTCAATGACGTCACGGCCAACTACGTCGTCATTGTGATGTCTTGAACCAACAGTCTATTGCTGTACCATCAGTTTATTGCTGTACCATCAGTTTATTGCTGTACCATCAGTTTATTGCTGTACCATCAGTCTATTGCTGTACCATCAGTTTATTGCTGTACCATCAGGTTTTTGCTGTACCATCAGTTTTTTGCTGTACCATCAGTCTATTGTTGTACCATCAGTTTATTGCTGAACAATCAATCTATTGCTGTACCATTAGTCTATGGCTGCAATCACCTGTATGTCTCTTGATGAATACAATTATTTTTTTTCTTTATGTCTTTAAATTATCATTACACTATTTTATGAGTTTCTTCAGCTTTAAAACACTTTTTCATATTTCACACACTTTTTCATATTTTACAATGACATCGTTGATAACTTACTTGATTAAAACATTATAAACCATCGCCGCTTCCATGGATTTCTATCTATTTCAATTATGCAAAACGCTTCGCGTCCTTGTTTTCAAGTGTGAACCAATATTTTGATGGTATCGGGAGAAGTACTGTAGTTATTTACTTAATGTTCAATGATTACATTCAACGGTCCTACGTTTTGTATTACATTTTTAACATAACCGAAAGCTGATAAAATGGCGCTTTTATGGAATCAGGGCAAGATAAGTAAAGGGCATTAGTGGGAGTGAGACTTAGGGCACTGACTGTATGTATATTTATTTCACTCTTGATGAATGAGGGCAAGATAAGTAAATGGGCATTAGTGGGAGTGAGACCTAGGGCACTGACTGTATGTATATTTATTTCACATTTGTTTATATTCACACTCCATATTTTACACCGTCCATACTGATAGTTATATTGAGCTGGTAGCTGGTTCCTTTCGAGCAAATGATACTGCAATTTATGAAAAAGAAACATAAGATTTGAGGACAAACATGACACTTTGAAATATTTTGACAAAATAATTAGCATTTACATCTACTTTCTCCCTTATCCATGGCATATACAAATACATTTTCATTTTTTTTCTTTCAAGCGTTCATATAAGGAATTTGTAAAGTAATTTCTATAGGAGTAAATTAACTCAATCTCTACTAGCCTAACAATCCAACTATACTTTTCTGCAGCTTTGATAGCAGTAAAAAAAAAAAAAGATCTTCGAAAATACAGACTGTGCCACACATAGCGAATACTGATCTCGAAATACTTCGGCCATATTTAGAGGGATATACCTTAGAGATCTTTGATCAAGTTAACTGTTAACAATAGCAAAATAAGAAAATAATCTAGAATTTTTATTGACATACTAAGTTAGCTGTTTTTTTTTAAATCTTTGATTGCACGCGTAAGGAATGAACCCATCTGTCTATTTTTATGTCTCTTTGTATGTCTCTCCTTCTGTCTGTTTGTCAGAACTTTACGAACTAAATAAAACCCACTTTCCATTTTGTTAGAGAGCTATAACTTGGCTCAAGTTATCAAATCTGATGACATCAGACGAGGGTGAAATCATAGTTCACGTGTTTTTATTGTTTTTGTCAGTCTGCCCTAAACTTGAACCACTCTTCCTTCTAACAGAGTTCACAATTGAAACTCAGTTAATCAGAACTAGGGGCGTGGCCTGTCAAAACGGCCCTGGTCAAAAGGGCTCGCGTCTTTTACGTGTGCTTGGCCTAACTTCTGGCGAATCACATATATAGATGAGAATCAACGAGAATTTCCGAAAACAAATAATTATTACCACAATAGTCGTTTTGCTGTCGTGTCATAACTAATGTCAGTCCAGTATAAACAAAATGAATTTAAATAGATTATCTTGGCTGAAGTGATAAAAATCTGGAAACAGGGTTCTATAAATTCTAAAAGGATTTTTTAAAATGGAAGGTTTTAGGGTTTGGGTTAGGTATAGCTATAGAATTTTTATTTTTTTTAAGGACGTGCATTAGCAACAAAGATGGCCGCCGGCAATGACTGTGACGTCACGGTCGAGATTCTACATGTTTACTGTTATCTTCTTACTTCTATGACTAAGCTTAGACCTAATTTGTTGTTTAATCTAATAATAAATAAATTAGATTTCTATTTAAATTAAAATCAACTTTATTTTAAAAAATGTTTCCTATTTGATGGAGGCTTTGTTGTCATTTTCACTAAAACTAGTATCGTGTTTAACACTCTTGATTGTTATGGAAACACGGTTAAGCAGTAAACTAAATTGTAATTGGTTCCTTCTCAAAGTAACTGCTGCTGCTATTGGCTGGTAACTTTGCAGGGTTTGTTACTAGTTGTTTGAGCGACTTAGTAGGTCATACAAATATTTCATATTTTTAAACCAAAAAATACAGCATATTTAGTAGTTTTTAAATGACCAAACCAAAGAAATACTGTAGAGTTTAACCATTTAAACCAGATAAGGGTAGTAATTCATGTTACAGCCAATTTGACTTAGTAGGTTTTGAAATTGTACTTTGCCTATATAGATCTACATTGAGAAAAATACCTTTTTAAAATAGATTAAAATTAATATGCTACTTAGATCTAAATACTTATCTGCATTTACACATTTATTGTCGTTTTATGAACGCTACTAATTTCAATGTCAATGAATTGAGGACAAACAATTACGATCTGAGCTTTTAACTTTTTTAGTTAATTATTTGATTGCTCTGGTGCATATACTGTACGCACTACTCTAATGGGACAGTGGGAATAACGCATGTTGAGACCTTTTTTTAAAAGAATGTTCGTAAAGAAATGAGACAAAAGAAAAGATTAATCTCGCCTTTATTATTAGTTTGTTCCATCTACTCATCCGTTCTCACAGAGTGTTAGCTCTTTTCAGAAACGATTCCTGATAGACTTGCACATTGCAGCGCCTCAACATAAGCGGTTCGAAGGGTTTTCCTTCAATAATCACAAAACTTTAATAGTTCTCAAGAAATTCATTACCTCTTCTCCTACTTATTTCTTAAGGCAGAAATAATTTTTTTTTGTTGATATTATAAGCAGTCGTAATTGTTTATTCTTTTTCATCAGATGAAGTGGGGAAAGTAGGGAATTAAGTTTTGTCGTATTCTTGTTAAGATCTTTCAGGTAATTTACTCAGCAGAATATTTAAATAAGTAATTAATATTTTTTACGAAGTAATTCATATTTTCTGACTGTATGTTTGGTTGTAAAATGTGACTATTAATTGATTAGAAATATTTAACATCAGACAGAGAGGGAGGAGAGAGAAAAAGAAAGAGAGGGGAGAGAAAGAGGGAGAGAGAGGTGAGAGAGAGGGGGAGAGAGGGAGAGAGAGAAGGGAAGAGAGAGAAGGAGAGAGAAAGAGGGAGAGAGAGGTGAGAGAGAGGGGGGGGAGATGGAGAAAGAGAAAGAGAGAGAGAGAGAGAGGAGAGTGAAAGAAAGAGAGGGAGAGAGAGCGAGAGAGAGGGGAGAGAGAGGGGAGAGAGAGGGGGAGAGAGAGGGGAAGAGAGAGGGAGGGTGACAGAGAGGGCGAGAGAGAGAGGGAGGGAGAGATGAAGGGAGAGGGAGGGGGAGAGAGATGGAGAGAGGGGGAAGGGAGAGGTAGGGAGAGGGGGAGAGAGAGGGAAGGAGAGAGAGGGGAGAGAGAGGGGGGAGAGAGAGATAGAAAGATTTTATTTTGACATGTGATAAACCAAGTGTTGATTTGCAATAATACGTTAAATATGACGTAATGAATTGAAATAATACATTAAATCTGATGTAATTAAAATTACCCAGAAAAGCTGTATGCTATATGTTAAAAGTGTAATGCTCTTAAAAAATTACAGTAAATTTATGTAATTTAATGAATGAACATTTGAAATTTTAGAAAGTACATTTCGTTTTTAAAACAATATGGATCTGTTCTCCAAATTTTTTTTAAAATTGCAAATATTTTAAATTCTCACTTGGCTAAATGGACTGAGTTTAGTTTTGTGCTTTCAAATAATCGCAATATATATGTGCCTGAGGTGGGTTCTTTTGTAAGCTTGTAACACATGGCTACTTATTACTAATGAAGGCGACACCTCGTCTCTTTTCTTGGAAACTGAAGCAATATACAGCCACCTCATGAAGACTCGAAACTTGAAGATTAGCCGCCTAATTGGATTTTTGTGTGGACACCCTCTTTAAATGTAAAGCTCAATTTTTGTACACGACCTAAAATAGAAGGGGGTGGGTGGTGATCAAGTGGGGAGTTCCTCCTTGTAACATCCGGGGATGTTTGGTTCAGAAGGGAAGACGGACCAAATACTTCAAACAATGAGATTCCCCAGCCCTCCCCCCCTCATCTTCGCAAGTATGCACTGTAGCTGCCAGGGGTGGGGGGAGAGAAGCCACTGATTCGGGGCGTGAACCCCGAGGCGGTGCTTCCTGTCGTGAAATTTTTCTTTGAAATCTTGGTGTGGTTGCTTGTTGATCGATGTGCTTACAATTTGGTACCATTTAATCCTTGCACTAGCCTCACAGCAACAGATAGCCAGAAAGTGCCGCCTTTACCATGCGTACTAAGCAGCGCGCATTTTAAGGGAGGTATTTCATCTTGACGCTCTATATCAGCAGAGAGGAAATTCCATAATAACAAGATCACAATATCCCCCAAGAGTAAGGGTTCTCAAACAATCGAAACTATGAACAATTTTTTTACCGTTAAAGAATTTATTGCAGTTATTTTTAACAGCAAGTATAAGAATATTTTATTTAAAAACTAAATTCTGGTACACAAGCTGAAATTTACGAAACCACATCCAAACCTAATTTGATAGTCAACATAAACTGAAACTAAACAGGGATTTAACGCTTGTTTTGTTTTTCATGGACTCAAAAACTGAAACGATTTTAATTTAAGTGATTTCACAATAAAAAAATAAATCAAGATTTGAAACACAGAAAACAGGTTTTGTTAATTTCAATTAGAAGAATTATCCATCTTGTTACCATATTTGACAGCGTTATGTCAGCCTTAACCTGTCAATAGAAATGATTAAACGGCTCTTCACACATGTTTGTATTCCCTGCCCAATATTTGGCTTTGTAAAATACCTTTAAGGGCGTTTTGAAAAAATCAAAAGTATTTCAAAGACGACCGTAGTGTTACATTATCCCTTCACTAGAGGAATTCATGCAGATGTTTGTCCCCTCCTGGCCAATATTCAGTGTGCTGTAAGATGTTTGTCCCCTCCTGACCAATATACAGTGTGCTGTAATATGTTTGTCTCCCCGGGCCAGTATACAGTGTGCTGTAAGATGTTTGTCCCCCCTGGCCAATATACAGAGTGCTGTAAGATGTTTGTCCCCTCCTGACCAATATACAATGTGCTGTAAGATGTTTGTACCCTCCTGGCCAATATACAGTGTGCTGTTAGATGTTTGTCCCCTCCTGGCCAATATACAGTGTACTGTAAGATGTTTGTCTCCTCCTGGCCAATATACAGTGTACTGTAAGATGTTTGTCCCCTCCTGGCCAATATACAGTGTACTGTAAGATGTTTGTCCCCCCTGGCAAATATACAGTGTGCTGTAAGATGTTTGTCCCCTCCTGGCCAATATACAGTGTGCTGTAAGATGTTTGTCCCCTCCTGGCCAATATACAGTGTACTGTAAGATGTTTGTCCCCTCCTGGCCAATATACAGTGTAATGTAAGATGTTTGTCCCCTCCTGGCCAATATACAGTGTGCTATAAGATGTTTGTCCCCTCCTGGCCAATATACAGTGTGCTGTTAGATGTTTGTCCCCTCCTGGCCAATATACAGTGTACTGTAAGATGTTTGTCCCCTCCTGGCCAATATACAGTGTACTGTAAGATGTTTGTCCACTCCTGGCCAATATACAGTGTGCTGTAAGATGTTTGTCCCCTCCTGGCCAATATACAGTGTGCTGTAAGATGTTTGCCCCCTCCTGGCCAATATACAGTGTGTTGTAAGATGTGTGTCCCCTCCTGGCCAATATACAGTGTGCTGTAAGATGTTTGTCCCCTCCTGACCAATATACAGTGTGCTGTAATATGTTTGTCCCCCCCGGGCCAGTATACAGTGTGCTGTAAGATGTTTGTCCCCCCTGGCCAATATACAGTGTACTGTAAGATGTTTGTCCCCTCCTGACCAATATACAATGTGCTGTAAGATGTTTGTCCCCTTCTGACCAATATACAGTGTGTTGTAAGATGTTTGTCCCCTCCTGACCAATATACAGTGTGTTGTAAGATGTTTGTCCCCTCCTGACCAATATACAGCGTGCTGTAAGCTCACATACAGATGTTTGTCCCCTCCTGGCCAATATACAGTGTGCTGTAAGATGTTTGTCCCCCCTGGCCAATATACAGAGTGCTGTAAGATGTTTGTCCCCTCCTGGCCAATATACAGTGTGCTGTAAGATGTTTGTCCCCTCCTGGCCAATATACAGTGTGCTGTTAGATGTTTGTCCCCTCCTGGCAAATATACAGCGTGCTGTAAGCTCACTGCAGACCTGTCAAAGAAAACTTATTAGAAATTATGAATGCATTTTCACCAGGTCAAGAGTGAAATTGGAATTAGAATTCTATTCCGCCTTCCCCAGCTCTTTCTTATCAAACCAAAGATGGAGGAATTGGAAGAAAAAATATTGGGTTCGTTTGCATTATGTGATGTAACACAATCGAAACTTTTAAATATGTATCAATATCTGTAACGAAATATCCTGTTATTTCAAAGAAAGTAAAATAGGACTATTGAGGTAAGCTCAGTAAAGTTTTCTCAATATTCCGTATTCTTGCGTTCTCTTTTCGGGACATCAACCAGGTTTTAATCAGGTCCAAGTCTAACATGTTGGTCAATATATACAAACATAAATCAGCGACAGATAATAAGTAAATGATCAATCTAAGTATCTGATCAATCTAAGTATGATTAATCTAAGAATCTGATCAAACTTAGTATCTGATCAAACTTAGTATCTGATCAATCTTAGTATCTGAACAATCTAAGTATCTGATCAATCTAAGTATCTGATCAATCTAAGTATCTGATCAATCTAAGTATCTGATCAAACTTAGTATCTGATCAATCTAAGTATGATTAATCTAAGTATCTGATCAATCTAAGTATGATAAATCTAAGTATCTGATCAATCTAAGTATCTGATCAATCTAAGTATCTCATCAATCTAAGTATCTGATCAATCTAAGTATCTGATCAATCTTAGTATCTGTTAAAACTTAGTATCTGATCAAACTTAGTATCTGATCAATCGAAGTATCTGATCAATCTTAGTATCTGATCAATCTAAGTATCTGATCAATCTAAGTATCTGATCAATCTAAGTATCTGATCAATCTAAGTATCTGATCAATCTAAGTATCTGATCCATCTAAGTATCTGATCAATCTAAGTATCTGATCAATCTATATAATTATCTGATCAATCTTAGTATCTGATCAATCTATATAATTATCTGATCAATCTTAGTATCTGATCAATCTAAGTATCTGATCAATCGAAGTATCTGACCAATAAATTCAAGTCAATCTTGTCACCGAACGTGTTTCTCATTATATAGCATCATGTTGTCAAGTCATAATATGATATAGAGAGAGATACATTAAGTGATAACACAGTTGAGATTTCCTCTGCTAACATTACTGATACACGCATATATTTCCATTAGTAAAATATATTTATAATTTATATAGATTACATCTACAATTTGTAGTGTTTGACGAGACGACAAAATGAACTTGTTAGATTTATTTCATTATCTGCCACGTTAGATTAGATTTGTAAAATTGAACGTTTGCGAAAAAGGACCCGATCATTTATATCATGTTTTTAATTGAGCTCTTTATTAAAAAAAAATTAACTATACCTAGAAAGCATGACCTTTTTGGAAATTAATTTTTGTTGGTGTAACTGTTTGCTTTAGGCTAAAAAGGGTCAATTGTTTACCTAACTATTTAGCAACTTGGCAGCTTAGTGAGCACTTTAACCCTGTGTTTAGACGCCAATGTAAGTTCAACGATGCCGAGCGGTGCTGGGTGAACATATATGATAACATACTAGAAGTGAGCGGTGCTGGATGAACATATATGATAACATACTAGAAGTGAGACTCTCAGCTTAATTAGTGCCGTGATCTGAGGCAGTAAGTCTCCAAATAAAATTATTGATTTCTTCTCTCAATTTGGCAAGTGGACGACCCCCTTCACGCTGCTTAGTGGGTCATGTTTATGTTGTCTTCTTTGACAACTTTCAAATGTTTCCAAGAATTTTATGTTATAGACCAAACTTAATGAAGATACCAGCAGATGATTATGAACTGTTCTATAAACATGAGAAAAGATTTTTGACACTATATCCTATATTGTAGCAATGTAATTATTGTACATCGCCCTCTAAAGGAACTTCACAAGAACCACGGCTAAAACGGTAAAAGTAACTTTTCTACAACATATCTAATGGTAGTGATGTTAAGTTTTTCAGGTTGCTATTTGCTGACGATTTTCGTTAGCATTGTACATGTGAAGTCTGACTTATTTAGTCCTTATAAAACGTTTACCTTAGCTCTTGGCTGTTTCATTGAAAAAATATCCAGAAGCATTCATAGTTTTATTTGATACTTGTATTTCTTCAATGATAAGCACAGATTAGTTTTTTTTTAAGGTAAATATTATTTAATTCACATATGTCAATTTGATTTTTAGTCTAGTCATGAAATTAAATTGTCATTATTCAATTTAAAAAAAAAACTTAAAGCGAAGTGAGAAAAAACATTTTTCTTTGCTGTTCTTTTAATTTTAGAATCATCATTTTAGTTTTGAACATTTGTTTAGCTAGACAAGTGTTTTAAACATATTTTTGTTTAGCTAGACAAGATGCTGCTATTAATATGTCGCGGACATGTCCACAAGCAGCAGCAAGATCGAACTCATCAATCAACACTGTGTATTGCAACATCTGCCTCACTATAATGTATCCAAAGTCTAAAGTTGGCTTATATTTTCTATAGGGTAACCCGTAAAACTTTGGATACTGTCAATCCATGTTAAAAATAATCTCAAAACTATTACAGTAGTTACATGGGGCTCTTTTAGAATACATTTATTATAAAGTACTTTATATTATTTCGCAATAAACAAATACGCTCTAGACCAAATTAAAACGTAGCTTTTTTATTTTATTTACTAGGGTATCACCCGTCATAAATGACGGAAGTTTTAAAAATCAATATATTTCAGCTTCAATCTCTTAATTTTGAACAAATGTTCATCAGAAAAAAATCAATATATAAGCTATGGCATTTTATGAAATTTTCAGTTTAATGACGTCATAAATCTAATTTATTTTATAATTTTTTGTCTTATTCATTTATTTCAAGTAACAATTTTAATCATTTTTGGTGCGCCGGTTTCTAAAATTAGTAGCGTGATCGGGACATAAATTGCAACTTATATATTTTTGTTGAGTATTTTTGGTGCGCAGCTATCTAAAAATAGTAGTGTGACGGACGTTACATTAGAATTATACATTAATGATGGTAATCTGATTGTGTGTCTTATAATTTTATACTTATAATGCTAATTTTTAGTTTTCATGTCAAAATAGATATTTTAACAATAATTTTAGGAACGCATGAGAATCACAAATTGTAATAATAAAATTCATTTCTATACAGTCTTAGGATCTGTGAAATCGTGTTTCATATTTTATGAATTTGGATAATGGAAATGATTAATTAAACGGTTGTCAGTTTATTAACATATCTTTCGGCATCAGACATTAAAGCTTAATTTATACCCAATGTGTTTACAGTGTTAGTCTTGTTTATCATTTTCGATGACACAGATTTTAAAAAATTAATAATACGTTGGCTTTGATTGAATTATTATATCTTATAACTTCACTTTTTTATAAATTTAATGAAAGAGAAAAAAATAATAATGAATTTTTAAGCTCACAGAAAGCACGATAAATCTGTGGATGATACTGATTGAATGATTGGGTTTTAAATATAGGTATTAGCTGCCCGTTTTAAACTCAGATGGAGAAAAGGTGTAACAGCTTATGTTCTGCTGTGCAGATCTCTGTCAAATGGTGAAGTATCCTTTAATGCAAATGTACCTATTGTGATGTCTACATTGAAAGGAGCATTTACTGATGAGCTCTACTTGTTTTCAAAAATAGTTGGTCAAGATAAAATTGGCTGCAATGATTGGGCCGTAAATGTTCATAGGTTATGGCATGTTTTCTTAATGTGAATACAGCATGACGAATTTTCGGGAAAAGTTTTTAGGACCACTCTTTTCTGATCTGAAGCTGATTTTTAAAAAGGAGTATTTTCAATCAGCGATGATAAAAACACGGTTATCCTCCCTTAGACCACATATAGTTGAAAGAAGACTTTATTCTAAATATATGTCGTTTTAGAATATCATACGTGACCTTTCTAACGCATTTAGCATAACATAATCGTTTTGCTCTACTGCTTAGTTGTGTATGCTACATTGCTAGAGCTATAAATGATAACAAATTTGAAACTGTAATTTCTGAAATATTATTCAGGTGCATTTCTCCATTAATGCTTTTAATATTCTATGGGCTGGGTTTCGAAGAGCCCTGAAAATCTGGCCCCTGAAATACTCGTGTCCCTCGGCGTAGTTGTGTATAAGACGACCCGGATATTGTTTGGTATTCATTATTGCCCCTGACTTTTGTTCTGCCTTTTCTTCATTTTAGCATCACGCCTTTTCTAGATGCATTTTCCCATTTTAGCTTTCATTTTCTTTTATCTCTGCCACTGCTTTAAAAATTAAATTTGCTCCATCCCCTTTAGCACGGTGTGCGTTGTTCAGCGTCCTCTATCATTTGTGCCTGTTTAGTTGTTGTTGATTTTTATATTATGATCCATAAAATAAATATAATCTCAAAGCAAGTATTTATTTTTAGCGCATTTTCGAGAAGTCGAATGCGCTATTGCACCCGTTTTGTCCGTCCGTCCGTCCGTCATCACCCTTGATCTCAGCATCCATAAGTCCTAGACCCATGAGGTATATATGTTTTTTGTATGTCCTGACCTGCCATTTGTGCATCAACACTCAGTTACTCGATCCGTTAAAAAACCCCGTTAAAACTACCAAAAAATATTTCGAATCGAGAGGTAACACTAGCGCAGGGAACGGCCGCCGTTGCCGGAAGTCGAATACATAGTTTTTCAAGCATTCAAGAGTGGTGCGAAAGCGTGCAAAAGAAATAGTGTTTTTTTTTAGTTGACGTCATTAGAATATGTGTAAAAGTTTAGAGAGTTTTACGTCATCATTTGTGGTGACTTGTAGTTAGATTAAAGAGAAAATAAATTTTTTTAAAATGTAAAGAAATGACTTTTAAATAAAAAAATGTCAGGTATATTCATTACACAAGAAAATTCATAAAAATATGTCTAAAATCTAAACACAATTACTGATAACTACATAATGCTGATATCTAACATAAGTACTGATACATAATACGAAAATGCGCTAACACGTCCTGAATTCCAATAGGGACCAGGCTTAACATGATTTTTTTAAAATTATGAACATCGTTTGAAAATAATCTAAATTATGTACTAGGACCTATTTTTTTCTTAATGAAAAATACATAATTAGTTGCCGGGACTATAAACAAACGTTTCTTAATATTTTGACATGTATAGGACATATTTAGTTAAACTCTATAATTTGACACTTTTACGTCTACCTTTTATCTAATAACGCTATAAGGATAGGTCGTAACTTTTGTCAAACCCTTTGTTTAATAGTTAAGACAATGTTGTATGGCATTGCACAGCAGATGGGGGAGATTGCCCAAGTGTTAGTAAAAGCCATATAAGAGTAATCTCAGGCTTAAAGAATGCGTGCTTAGTTTAGTTGAAAATTGCGCCCTGGTTTATCTGCAGAGATTAGTTCTTTTATGCACTTTGAAAAAAAATACATCTTTTACATGTTATAATATCAAGTTATAATATCATGTTATAAGATCACGCATTTTAATCGAGAAACTTCTTTTCTGTGTGAGAAACTGTTTACAGCAACACATTAAAATTGTTGTTTGTTTCAAAGACAAATTTTGTTGTACAAGTTCAACTGCTAAAATATAGTCTTTGTTATACTCAATGCATAACAGGAAATGAGACAGGGGACAGCATCACTGAATAGAAATGTCGTGCAATGGAACCCCAGCCGAAGTGCAGATTGTTTAAAATAAAACAAATAATGGATTTAATGTTGAAGCGTTAACAGCACGCTCAGCCTAAAATTAAATTAAACAATAAAATGACATTTGACATAACTCGTGCATTAAACAATAAAATGACATTTGACATAACTCGTGCATATTTTGATGAGGTCGACGTCTGCTTCTGGCAACGTAATGCGTTTTATCGGCTAAAAAGTGTTATCCCGTTTACATAATATATCAGCTTTGACGCCGCAACAACGTCATTTCCGTTACGTCACTCCACTGAAGAACCGACTCGCCTTTCTTCTGGTATGCGATGGGTTCCTTAGCGATGAAACAAAATAATTTAATTTTCAGCCATTAAGCTATTACTAGAGTTGGTTACAGTCGGCTTAGTACCAAGAACTCCCTTCACCAACGCATTTTGGCCTCGTTCGCACCAATGTAATTATAGCTTGACGTCCCGTTAGTGTCGCACCAGTTTTCGTGTTTGACATTCACACGCACCCATTTCCTCCGTCTTAAAGAATATTTTGGAGATAAAAATGTGCTCACTCTCCAACGCGCTCTGGCAACGACCCCAAAGTCAAGCATAAGCGGCTTATCGGGATCTCACACACCCCACCCCCAACTAATTCCGTAAGGCCTACAACTCAAGATTTTATCGAGGCTAAAATTCTAATCAATAACACTGCACTTAAAAATCTTGGAATACACTCGTTTCCATTTAACCGAGTTATTTCTTCAACTGCCTGAGTCTGTTTAAATGTGTTTCCACTTCACAAACATTAATAGAATTAATATTCTATCCTTTTAAATAACAAAAAAGTAGGACTTTTACCGTTTAAGTATTGGAATCTGTTTGTCTTTTTAAATAAATAGCTTTTCGGCAATGACAGGAACGTGTTATTATGGTTCTCTTTATACATGAGAGATCTAAGTGAAAAGATTTTAATGCAAGTATTATTGTACTGCTCGAGCTAATTAAAATCTGACTTACAAATACTGATTTTTTTAAACACATGGAAACTAAACTTAAAAACTTTGTCTTTAAACATTATATTACTTTATACTAAGAGTAAATAGCACACAAAATATATAATTATTTCTCTCTCTCTCTCTCTCTCTCTTTCTCTCTCTCTCTCTCTCTCTCTCTCTCTCTCTCTCTCTCTCTCTCTCTCTCTCTCTCTCTCTCTCTCTCTCTCTGCTTGTCTCTCTCTGTCTCTTTCTTTCTTTTTTTCTCCATATCATCTTTAGTTTCGTGTCCTAAATTTTTTTTTTGCAATGGGTTATGGATATTCAAAATACTAGACTTACATTTTTTAATCTTACATTAGTTGACCAGCATAATATTATTTTAAAACTTTTTTCTTACATCTGTGATGGTCATTGGCGTAACAACGGGTTTGCATCGGGGCAGTTGCCAAGGGCACCAGCTCAAATGGTGCCAATAAATCTCTAATTTTTATATTAAAATGTTGTGTTTTTTTTGGTGATAAAAACAACTTAGCTTTTCGTGGACACGAACAAGATGGAGGTATATTTTTAATCTGATAAAATGTGTGAGTCAGTTTGATGTTGGTTTTAACAATTCCCCTGAATTGCATATTAAAAATGACACTTTAGCTATTTTTCACCCAAAATCCTCAATGAATTTATTAATTCTACAAACTGAATCTACAAAGTGAAATAATAAAAGAAATTCAAGAAGCTAAATATAATAGTATAAAGTTTGATCGCACTCCGGATGTCTCTCACAAAGACCAATTAACTGAAATTATTCGGTATGTGACATTGTCAGATAAAGTGCAAACCGTTGGTTTCATAAATACAACAGAAAAAATAGGAGATGGAATTGTCTTGGAAATTAAAGCAGCATTAATTCAAAATGGTTTATCACTTGAAGATGTACGTGGCCAAGGTTATGATACAGGGGCCACCATGGAAGGGAAGTACAAGGGAGTTCAAGCCAACATGGTAAATGAGTACAAGGGAGTTTAAGCCATACTTCAAAAAGAGAATCCACTTGTTCGGTATATCCCAAGTTCTGCCCATGTTCTTAATTTGGTATGTGTGCAAGTGGCCAGCACTGATGCAGTGTTGTGACATTATTTGGAACTATACAAGAATTGCACAATTTTTTTCTCCTCTTCAACTAGTAGATGGAAAAAATGTCCTCAGTCATTGACATCAGCCTAAAGAAGCATACGGACAAAGCATATGCTTAAGTGCTGTATATGAGCAACAGGTGCAATTTATTTTAGTATTAATTGAACTGAATTTTCACTTACTTGGTGACGTATATCTGTTAAATCATTGCACGGTCAAATCAATAATTAGACTACAAGTTCATTGTGTTTATAACTATTTGGAATTTGATATTGGCTTTGAACAAAATAAACAAAGTCAATTGAGCACCAAAAAAAAAAAAAAAAAAAAAAAAAAAAAACAGGATATTTATCGATCATCGTTGTTATTAAAAAGGACTTTTAAATGACTTTGAAAATCTAAGTACTAACGAAATCTATAAATACTTTGCCAAAATTGAAGAAATGTGTAATAAAATGAAGATCGAACCAGTTCAAAGAAAGGAAAGCAAAACAAAAACAATTGCCAGGAGAGCGTGTTGAAGGTGAAGGACCTAACTTGGATAAATTCAAAATTTCTTTTTTTTTTTTTTATTGCTATGATTGATTCAATAATGATGCAGTTAAGAGACATATTTGTTTCTCTGAAAAATATAGCAGAAGACTTTAACTTTCTGACTGGCAAAGCATTTCAATCTTTTACAATGGCAGATTTACAATCTTAAGCTGTTCTATTATCCGGCAAATATCCTGAAATAAATAAAAAGAAATTTATAATCGCAATAAAAATTCTTTAAACACCAAATGATTGAACTATTGCAAAACAAAACAAAACAAAACAAAACCCCAATGACATATTTCGTTTAAATCTTCTTAATGTACTCGCTACATGGGAATAACAAGAATCGTACCCGAGTATCGAACGTGATCTAAAAAACATTTCTTACATTGCCGGCTACAGTAGCCACTGCTGAAAGGAGTTTCAGCAATCTAAAATGATCAAAATTAACTTGAGACCGACTTCATGTCAACAACGCACATCATCTCTAGCTCTTCTTTCTATTGAACATCATCTCTAGCTCTTCTTTCCATTGAACATCATCTCTAGCTCTTCTTTCTATTGAACATCATCTCTATGTATTCTTTGTATTGAACATCATCTCTAGCTCTTCTTTCTATTGAACATCATCTCTAGCTCTTCTTTCTATTGAACATCATCTCTATGTATTCTTTGTATTGAACATCAGCTCTAGCTCTTCTTTCCACCGAACGTAAACTTACCAGTCAAATAAACCTCGATGAAATAATCACTGATTTTGCAATCGTTAAAGGAAGAAAAGTTAATCTTTGATCCCTTGATATAGGACATGGAAGTGGATCTGTAGAGTGTTACTTAAGTTTACTTCAAATTTACTTTAATTGTGAGTTTCTATCGTTATGTGTGTGATAATGAGTATGACACATTGACACTATTCTTGCATGATACTTCAAGTTTTGCAGTATTCTTTATGAATGCAACAATTTCCCGTTTTATGCACCAATTCATTTGGTATTATTTAGTAAATTATAAACTTTAAATTAGTATTGTTCCTGTCTAATGCATTTTATCATATTCACGATGTACGACTGTCACTGTCAGACTACGTAATTATTGTCAGAAATAAAATAAAAGAAAATCAATTATTTTTTTAACAAATAAAAAAATCGCAAAACTGCAACTTGTCAATTTATCAATGGAGCCAAAATAAATTAGCCAAGGGCGCGAAAAACCTAGTTACGCCTCTGGTGATGGTCATCATTAAGTGTTAACCTCTCAGGACTTGGCGATGTTCTTCTGTGTGGAGATGTTGGTTCACTTTGAGGATTTGATTTGTCTATTCCGTCAGGAGATCAGGTTTAAAACAACACAACACAATATATATGTCACAATATATGTCACAATATATGTCACATTGTATGTCACAATATATGTCTCTTACCAGTAACTTGCTCTCAAGTTTTTAAAATCTATTTATGAATGTTGTATGATGTCTTCTTTTCTGTTGACAGGAATAAGTCAAGAAGACGAATGTGGCGCCTGTTGGCTTCAGGTGGATGACGTCATAATGACGGTTTCTGAACTACTTAAAGACGAAATCTACAGAAACAGAGGTTTGTCTATCTGTAACATGTTCGGGCAACTGAGTAATGTCTGTACGATTCTACAACTAAAAAAAATAATGTAATTAATAATTCTAAAACAAGTGAACACATATATTTTTAGGATCACGATTTAGCTTTATTTAAGATTCAAAATCTGTTTGTATCTTTACCGTAGTGAGAAGGTTTCAGTACTTTGTGAGCACTAAGAGTAGAAGTATTTGAGAGAGAAAAAAAGAACTTCAGTCATTGAATGAGTAGACAATTAAGATAGTCTTTCCCGGGATCATTTGTTCTGATAGGTAATGAAAATGAGACACATCTCAAAGAAAAAATCTACTAATGTTAATACATATGAAACTTACAATATGCTATTCATTACTCCACTTTTAAATATTATTTAATATCTTTTTATGAGGAACTGGGTTTAAGTTTCAAATGATTTTTATCCGAAAAGTGAATTTTGGCAACTTACCATGTGACTTATCATGTGGCTTATCATGTGGCTTATCATGAAAACTAATAGGCGATTTGTAAACTTATTTCGAAATTGAAATTTGTTTTCGGGACAGCAATGAATCAGACAATTGTTTATGTCAGCCTTCAACAATGTAAATCTAATATTCTGTCACATAATTCAATAACAGTGTAACATAATGAAACAGAGATACAACATACTGTAACTGAAACTTAATGTAACATTTTCCACGATTATGCTTATACAAAACTAATAATCAGTCATTACACCTTGCAACAAAATTAATAACCACTCATTACACCTGTGCAACAAAACTAATAATCAGTCATTATACCTGTGCAACAAAACTAATAATCAGTCATTATACCTGTGCAACAAAACTAATAACCAGTCATTATACCTGTCCAAAAACGTGTTGCAATGTGTCACTTCTCAGAGAACGATCGACTAACTGAGAGTGACGTCAAAAGTTTGGCCAGGAGGTTACCCCACCTTGTGTTCAGGAGGTCCACCGAGAGGTCAAGCTTTGATTGCGACTCTTGCTGGCTGGTGTTAGAGAGACTCAAAGCACTTATCAAAAACAATCGGGACAGAGGTGAGGGATCAGTCCAGACGACTGACTTGTTCATTTTGAAATTGTCATTTTTATTAAAGTTTAACGTTTTCCCCATGACTCTTCGATTTCACTACCTGCACTTTCAGATTAAATTCAACATTAACTTATTAACCCTTATGTTTAGACTAAGATTGCAATTCTGAATTTTTTTCTACGGAAGTTGAAGAAGTGTGTGTTACAAATATCTCTGCTAATAATCTTATATTATTTTATTATTATAATTATTAACTCATGTGTTTTTATTCCTAGAAGTGAGAAATCTTGGACAACTTGTAAAAAGAAGTGAGTATTTGTTTTAATTTCTTTTTTTTTTAAAATTGATTATTACGAACTAAAATTTTTGAATTAATAAAGATAAATCAGTTTCAAAATGTATTCTAATTTAAGTTTTATGGCCAAGTCTAGTCTATTAAGTCTTACAATTGTTAATAGATTCGTGTCTATTCCTGTTAAAATGATTTTGTAAATTACACTTTTTAAAAATCTTCTTTTGTGACTATTTATACTTTGTACTTGATACATTTGTGTAGATGCTATATTTAGCTTTTCTTTTCTTAGTTTCCATCATTTTTCTATTGTCCTTATCACACGATATTGTAGCAATCTAATGACTAAAGATATGGTTTGTTTCCTTGTCCT
>MUZC01004529.1:325080-333645 GCA_002072015.1 Radix auricularia | reverse complement strand
GATATTGTAGCAATCTAATGACTAAAGATATGGTTTGTTTCCTTGTCCTCATCATATGATATTGTAGCAATCTAATGACTAAAGATATTGTAGCAATCTAATGACTAAAGATATGGTTTGTTTCCTTGTCCTTATCACACGATATTGTAGCAATCTAATTGCTAAAGATATGGTTTGTTTCCTTGTCCTCATCACACGATATTGTAGCAATCTAATTATTCAAGATATGGTTTGTTTCCTTGTCCTCATCACACGATATTGTAGCAATCTAATTACTAAAGATATGGTTTGTTTCCTTGTCCTCATCACAAGATATTGTAGCAATCTAATGACTAAAGATATTGTAACAATCTAATGACTAAAGATATGTTTTGTTTCCTTGTCCTCATCACACGATATTGTAGCAATCTAATGACTAAAGATATGGTTTGTTTCCTTGTCCTCATCACAAGATATTGTAGCAATCTAATGGATTAATATTTTGTTTGTTTCCTCAGCCATGTTAAACAATGGATGGGCCTAGTTCCTGTGACGTAGACCACCCTGACCCTATAAGGGAGTTTAAGCAGCTGTGTTTTGCATCATAATAAATACCTTATTACCATTACTTTTACCTAATTATGTTTGCAAAATGGCCTAGAAACTTAATTTAATTTATATAGAAGATTAGACAAAAAGATTTATAAAACTAATTATTGTAAAACAAGACAAGATAATATCATCAATTAAACAAAAACATACTTTTTGAGAATCTTTTTCTTTTAACTCACCTGACAAAAACAGTCATTCTTGAGAGTAAAAAAAAAAGTTCAAGTTAGCTCTTAGCGCCTTTATAAAACATTAAATTTAAATCAGAACTTTGGTAAAGTAATTTTCAGCAATCCTTAAACGAATGGTCAAGTTATAGAAGATAATGTTGATGTGTAGGAAGATGAAAGGCAAAGGAAAAACATCTTTAGCCAACTGTCGATTCCAAGAAATCCATAAATATTTTACAAGCAAAGTTTGTAAGCATTCATTTGAAACTCCCCAGCCAACAAATTTTGTGAACAATTGCTTGAAGTAGCTTGTATTTGTATAATATGAAGTTGATCATTATTTGATATCCCTTAAAAAATTGATACGATCTACTGTCTTTATCATGGTAGCAAGTAAAATTGAAGGGTCTTTGTTTTTTTAAATTTTAATTAAGCTTTTAAATTATTGTTAAGAAATTGTAGAGTGGTGCAGAAATATGAAAAATGTACAAGGTGTCGGCATTGGATCAGTTGGATTGGAATAAAATCTGTTGGTGTGGGATCAAATCAATGGTCTGAGATCAAATCAATGGTCTGAGATCAAATCAATGGTCTGAGATCAAATCAATTGGTCTGGGATCAAAGCAGTTGGTGTTGGATCAAAGCATTTGGTGTGGGATCAAATCAGTTGGTGTGCGATCAAATCAGCTGGTGTGGGATCAAATCAGTTGGCTAAGTGATGTGGACTAAAATCAGTTTTAACAGTTAAAACTCAGTCGTCATAGCATACGATTAGTTAGCACATAATTTTAAATAAATGAGGACTATGTACTTTTGTGAAATATTTCCTAAGAAGCAGAAGTGGCTGAGTGTGAAATGTGATTTTTTGAAATTACGTAGAACAGATATATGAACCTTTATTGAATTCATTTGTTCAGATTATTTATGAAGAATTAAAATAGATATTGAGAAAAATTATTTTTTCTTTCTGTTTAAATTTTATCATTTTTATAAATTAATATTTTTCAATATCTTTTTTTAAAAGTTTGAATCATTATGATCCTAAGTTATATATATGTCAACGAGTTGTCAACTTATTCCTGTTAGAAAATAACTTCAATTGGAATTGTCTATGAGATAAATAATCTCTCCAGGTCTATCCCCATGGATAGACCAGCTGGCTTTATATTATTTCTAATTAATTCTACCAGATTTCACGTCATTTGATTTTTGAGGATACTAAAACAATCAAGATGATGAACTTGTAAAACTTTATAGGTAATAAAATGTGTTTAAGATGCTGAATTTGTTTTTTCCTAATTCTTCATTAATTCATATTATATTATTTTGTTAATCTTTAAGGCTCATCCTCAAAAAAAGAAATTACATGATTTATAAAGCCATGCAGAAGCTCAAACCACATTCAGATTTTAAAAAAAAAATGTTCCGTTACTTGCAATATTTCCTTAAACCTACGCGACTGCAAAGCCTCACAGATATCTGAACGACGCCTTGCTGCAGTATAAAAACCACCACGCTGTAAAATCTGATAAGGATAATATAATATCCCCGGTTTAGTGTTGTAAGCTATTGCACAAAATTGGATGCTGTTAAATATTTCACTCTTGTTTTCCACGCGGAAGGCAGATCTCTTGTCATTTAAACGTCAATTATGAAATTTGACTCTTATATTTAAATAAATTTCAACATTTCAGTTTGATTTTACAGTTCGAAATTGAATATAAATTTTTCATAGGACTCATCTAACATTGGATAAATATACCCACAATGGTTTTAAAAGAATGTTTTATCTTACGAAATGCGGCGGCGTTTTGTGAAACATTCTCGTCTTGTATTGAGGTTAGGATGTGCAGAGAAATTTAAACCCAACCAAATGACTTTTCAGGAAAAAAAAAGGTATTTGAATATTTTTGTTTTGAATAACTTAATTTTTTTTTGTTATTTAATCTGGCTTCAGGCTTACAAATTATGTTATTATTAAGGATTATGTTTAGCGGGGCAAAATGACCTTAAGAAATTATATCTACATCTATAGGCATAGAAATATTTCAATGTTTGAAAAATGACGTTAAGAAATGTTTAAATTTTTTTTTTAAAAAGACGTTAAGAAATTCTATCTACATCTATAGGCATAGAAATGTTTAAATGTTTGAAAAACCTGAAGCTTTAACTTTAGAATATGCTGATTTAATAAGTTGGTGTGGAACTCCAAGCCCCAGCCCCTAAGGAACGATGACGTCAATAGATAGGCATTTATTTAGACAAGAAATATGTACTCTCAGACACGCTGCTCTCCGTTTATTCTTTGATTTAATTTTTGTTTGCATTCGTAATAGCCATTGGCCCCAAGACGAATAGGAGCTAAGTTATCATTGAGCCCTGCTCATCTTCTTAGCAGAATTGTTCTTATACGTTGAATTTTACGCCTCTTGAGTCTTGCTTTGGGGGTTTCGAAATGTGTCATTCTTGGGCAGTGTAGTTACGCGCTTCTTGGTTTGTTGTAGTTTTATCGGTAATGAACGTTTCAGGGGATGTATTGGATTTCCTTTACCAATAATACCAGCCATCCTTAGTTGTAATAACGTTGTCTTGTTAGTTACACGTTGCTCTGGTGAGATCCTGTCTGCACCGCACAATAAGGTATACTACATTGTGTTTGAAGTTTTAGCCATAAGAATTGAGTAAATTAGAATTTCCTAGACACAATCCATGCTCATGTTAGGCGATGTTAATCATCCAGATAGGCTAAGCATGACGGCTAGGCAATTCTTGGTAGATAACTGTGGAATACATCAAGAGTTTGACTAATTTTAGTGGTCTTTTCTGATATTTGACAATTAACAGAATTGTTTAAAATGCTCGTTATAGCCTTATAGTCTAAAGCAGAATAAATTTAAGAGTTGCAAATTGTTATTTAATAATGAGTAACTAAACTTTAAATTTTTTTTAAAAAATCATTTAATGTATTATATAAAATTAAGGCTTTACTTAAGCTATAAATAGATGTGTCATGTCAGTACACCGTTTATAGAGTAGATGTGTCATGTCAGTACACCATTTATAGAGTAGATGTGTCATGTCAGTACACCATTTATAGAGTAGATGTGTCATGTCAGTACACCATTTATAGAGTATAACCACCGAAACCGAAGCGGACCTAACAATATGAAACACAATTTTGTTGCTTATAATATACAAATGATTGGAGGCATCCTAATTTGATATCAGCAACACAAAAGCTCGAAGATTTTTTTAAAAATTTTCGCTAGATTAATACTACCTTGAAATTATGCATATTTTAGCTACATGAAGAGATACAGTTATGATAATTGCCTAAACTAAAAATTTGTGTGTAATTTCTGTCAAATTGATTTACCACGGATGTCTGTTAAGAAAAACTAAATGTAAGTATAAGTATCTAAAGATATACGCACTTTGAACAAAGCAAATCCTTGCTTAATATCGCTGCCTAGTGTAATCACAGTATTAGCATTTGGAGGACAGACTGCCTGCCGGAAGTGCTATTACCCAGAGTTGGTGGTAGCAGAATTCGGCGATGGATCCACTGTTGTTGAGTTGTCTGGATTGGGAAAGACTCGGTTCTGATAAATATAATCTTGAACATTCGGAAGTCCTTTAACGACGCATGCGCTAAGGGCGCTTCGGTAAAGACTCATATCGGTAGCATCATACCTAGAGGAATGTAACAGATTCAAACAAATCAGCCTGTTTAATATTTTTGTAATATGGTGAAATTATTCAATGATTTATTATCATGATGTAATTCAAAATGCTTTGTTAAAATAATACAAGAATAAAATTCACATATGAATAATTATTTCACCTCTTGATAAAATGAAGACGTTTTATTGAATCTATGACATACAGAAAGAAAACATTATGTAAAACAAAATAGTTTAGACATATACACTAGGCCACTATACCCACATAAGTACAGAACATAAAAGGTATTAGTCATGGCTTCAAGATAATAAACACGCGCAAAGTAAGTGTAACTAAGTAATGAACGGCCTTAAATCAAATGACAGAAATGACACTGATGGCCAAAACACTTGTAACAAATCATAGGCTCAAACATTTTTTACTCATCTAGCAATCTATGATAAAACAACAACAACAGAATAAAATTTAAAAAACCAAACAAACAAACAAACATCGAATGTTTTTAGTATATTAAAAAATGGCTGTCAGTGATGTACATTCTTGTAAAAAACGATATCATTACCAGTGCCGTTTTAATGCATAGGTCCGTTGGGCATTTGCTCGGGGGGCACACGAGCAGAAGGGCCTCATGGGAATATGTTTATTTATGTAAGCTATGTATATTTTTTATTCCAGGGGAGATGGTGCATATTCTCTCTTTGCTCAGAGGCCCAACACTATTTGTTTTCCCCGGGGCCCAAAATGGTGATTATTACCACCCCAACCGCAAAATCTTTTTATATTCCTTACTTATGTACAATCTACAGTCATGTCCTAGCATTCAACTATCATTGACATCCAGCCCCCTAACCCCCCCAGGCCAGCACCCACTGATGGGCAACCCTCCCCAGGACAGCACCCACTGATGGGCAGCTCTTCTTACCATTCATCAGCGTTTGAATCATAGCACTCCACATTGAAGATGGTGGTCACTCCATTGAAACCTCCTATGGCAAACAACATGTCGTCTATGATCTAGAGAATGAGCAGAGATTAGTTGTTAGTGTATTTAATTACAACTATTGTTAGTCAAATGAAAGGATTCATAACTCAACATTTATTACATAGTTGGATTTAATGTCTAAGAAAAAAATATTTATGTTAATAAAAATATTACACCAGCATCAATTACTTACACGTTTACACACTCACACGGACACGCACGCACGCTTAAGACAAAAGCAGCAGTGATGCAACAATTTTCCGTCTTTTAAATTTAGGTATCAAGACATGCTAGGGAGGAAGGCGGTGGGGAGTAGTTCGCCCCGAGCGACTCTTATCCAGAGGGCGGCATTTGTGGAAATTTCTGGGCAAAGTAAAGCCATTTCCGACAACCGCCCCTTTTTCTTTTGAAGGGGGAAATGGTGAATCAAATAAATTCTTATTTTCGAGCCATAATTAACGGATTAGTGCAACATTTGTTTGATTACATAGTTATTGTTATATATAATACAAAACCGTTCAAAAATTTTAAATCGCTCAAAAAAGGTATCGATTTGTTTGGAAAAGTACGCGTATACGTCACAGATGGCGCTTTTATAAGAAAACTACTGCACAAAAAACAACAACACATCACTATTGGGCCGAATAATATTTACTAATAATATCGCCACGACAGTTTTGGGGTGGAATTCAGACATACGTAGAATGATGCACTAACAAGTACCTACATGACATGGTGCTTCAAATATTGTGTTTAACTTGCATGTAGTAATTTATTTTACTGCTTCAGTTTTCATAAAATTATTGTAAGGTAACTTTAAAAAAAATAAATTTGTTTTGTTTTTACTGCATTAAAGTAGCACATGTAGTATATAGCTTGTGTTTTTCATAAAAATGCGGTTATTCATTTAAAATGCTACGCCTATCCAATTAAAGTAATGTGTAAATATTTAGATTTAGTCTATTTTATGGAAAATAATTAAGATTTATGGCAAGGACATGAAAATATTCTAATTTATCCGTTAATAGGCACCCACAATAGCATAAATAATTTTGAAAAAGACATACTTAAAAATTTCACGCGTCTTAGAAAAATTGGCATCTGAAAGTAACTAGTAAAACGAGATCAGATGCTGCAATTTTACTCAGTTCGATGTAATCTTTTTCTTTTCAATGGAATTTCAATTAATGGGAACCCGTCTATTTTTAAATTAATGCAAACACATTTCATGGAACAAAGATATGTGCTAATACAGAATGCTGTTATAGAGAGTTGGAGATATCAACTGAAAGCGAGTTAGAATTCGAAAAAAAGCCGAGTGTGGAAAATTCCGAAGACACTGATCTATCTTTAGAGCAAGAAGTACAACGAGAAATGTTTTTATGGTGTAATTATACAAGAAAATAAAAGAACGCGCTGATGAGTTACATGTCATTGCAAGAAAACATTCGTGTATAATACCAATTAGCCTACTAATGAAGAATTTGAACATTAAATTCAAATACATTTTTTAATGATAAAGAACAGTTCGATATTTAAAGAGAAAGAATCCAGGTTTGTATGGCTGTACACAGGGCCGGTCTTAGCAATGGTGGGGCCGGGCCCTATGCAGCTTAGTATGCGGACATAATTGCGCGGGTCCAGTTTGAGTAGGGATGAGGTATTAATAACGATAATAAGGGAAAATTAAGATGGGTGTGGCCTATTAAAGCGCGGGACCCACTGTGACCGCATAGGTTGCCGTGGCCTAAGACCAACCCTGGATGTACCTACACTACAAGAAGAGGCGCTATGTTAAAAAAACGGGGGGGGGGTGTATGCCCCCTTGATCTAGTATAGTTAGCAGAATAGTTTGGATAATTCTTTACCCAAAATTATAATTTTGCTAGGAACTTTTTCAACAATTGCTATCAGTGTATCTAGTTGTGAAAGGAGCTACTCCAAACTGAAGTTAAAAAAAAATTACATTCTTTCCAAAATGAGTTATTTAAGACAATAAAATCTTGCAATATTTTCCATAGAGCTAGAACAAGATAGTACAAGTAATTTAATTATTTATAACATAATAACGATTTTTCTACTATGAAAGTTAGGCAAGTAATTAAATGTATAAATATGTTTACATACTGATGTATGCAATTTCTTTTATAAAAAAGCACATATTTATAAATTTAAAAAAGCATATTAATTGTTAATGTTTTGTGGGTAAAAGTTTAGAATATATTTTGTCTTATTTGGGGAGGGGTGGGGGACCTGCAACCTCAATAACTTCTTGTGGCTTTCAAAACAATTATCTTGTATTTTTATAAATATGTATTTATCGGTATATCATCTTATGGGGCCTTTTTTATTACTGCTTACCTAAATAGGGCTTACAATGGTAAAAATAGTCCCCACCTTTCACAATGTGCTTCGTTTCAATTACAATTATTTATTATGTTTATTAATTTATTCTTTAAAAACATCATACGATTGACTTAAGGGGCCGTCCATAAATAACGTCATGAAATTTGGATGATTTTTCACCCTACCCCCTCGTCACGCGTAGTCACGAAAACTTAGACCCATTCCTCAATGTGACGTCGCAAAGACACCCCCCTCCCACTTTTCCATAAAAGGCGTATTTTCTATTTGAAAATGAGCATGTTGCAATTTTCTTCATTTAAATATATTTTTAGTGTAAGGCTGTGCTCTAATATCGTATTACGCGTGAAGCCATATAAAACGTAATTTTAAAAAGTGTCTGTAATCATATATTGATGTAGAATTTGTATTTAAAGTTGCACGTTTTGAATGACGTCAAATGTGTGGCTCCTCTCTCCCCACCCCGATGCGCGACGTCATTTATGTGCGGCCCCTAAAAGGGTGGCATATTGGAGACCACCCAGGGCGGCAAATGCTCTAGCTACGCCCCTGCCCTAATGTAATATTTAAAAATCCCTCTATAAAAAATGTTAATATTTGTCCACTACAAAGTCATTATAATTTCATTAATTATTATATGTGATTAAAACAAAAAAAAGCATTACACACAAAATCAGTCTCGTAGTAAGTTTGACCGTTTGACCCAAATGTTAATATAGCAAACATATATGTTATATAGGTTCCTTCTCCTTAAGAATGCCTTAAATGTACAAATTT
>MUZC01004529.1:299553-315634 GCA_002072015.1 Radix auricularia | reverse complement strand
AAAGGGAGTCAAGTAGAGCTAACATACTAAGTACACACTTAAAGGAGTCAAGTAGAGCTAACATACTAAGTACACACTCAAGGGGAGTCAAGTAGAGCTAACATACTAAGTACACACTCAAAGGGAGTCAAGTAGAGCTAACATACTAAGTACACACTCAAGGGGAGTCAAGTAGAGCTAACATACTAAGTACACACTCAAAGGGAGTCAAGTAGAGCTAACATACTAAGTACACACTGAAAGGGAGTCAAGTAGAGCTAACATACTAAGTACACACTCAAAGGGAGTCAAGTAGAGCTAGCGCTAGCATACTAAGCACACATTCAAAGAGTCACGGAAAGAAAGCCAGCATAAGTACAGACTCAAGGAGTCACAGAAGTAGAGCTAGCATACAAGTACAGACTCAAAGAGTCACAGAAGTAGAGCTAGCATAAAAAGTACATATTTAAAGAGGGACACAGAAGTACAGCTAGCATAAAAAGTACACACTCAAAGGGAGTCAAGTAGAGCTAGCATACAAAGTACACACTCAAAGGGAGTCAAGTAGAGCTAGCATACTAAGTACACACTCAAAGAGTCACGGAAGGAGAGCTAGAATAAGTACACATTCGCAGTAGTACAGCTAACATATAAGTTTACAATTATTGAACTTTGTGTTTTTGGGTGGGGACATTTAAGCTACTAGATAAGCCTTAATTTAAGAAAGTCAAACAAGTTTAGGGGCTGAGTTGGGGGCATTGACCTGTGAGAATAACTGCAAAAATCATTATTATTAATTAGAAATTTTGGGAAAAGCTGGAATGTATAACCTGTCGAGTTCCTCTGGAAATTCATGAAATATGACTGTTTGCATTACTTTACATATGACTACTTGCATTACTTTACATATGACTGTATGCATTACTTTACATATGACTGCTTGCATGACTTTACATATGCCTGTTTGCATTACTTTACATTGTAGAGCAAGCCATTAAATACATTTTTTTAAAATCAGATAAATAAATACGAATTTTTCAGCACACATGTCACTGGTGGAGGTGGAAGATATGATTTATTTTTGCGCCAATACTTTTATGGATAGCAATCACTTAGTGAACATTGTATAGCATCTTTTTTTAAAATATCAAATTGTTTTGATCCTAATTAGAGACCACAAATGTCAAACAGGAACCTAAAAATGCTAACAATTCCTATTAATAGAACCAGTGATAATTACAGAACTATAGATAATTACAAAACTACAGATTATTACTGAAATTCACTCTTTGCACACTTCCAGGATGCAAAGTCATTAAAGTACGGTACAAAATATTACAAAAGAATAAAGACGTGAAAATGTCTTTTTGAAATTTGAAGATTTGTTTCACTGAAAGAGCTTCTATAAAAAGCTAATGCCTAAAGCGTCATAATTACATCAGGTGTGCATGGGCGTAGGCAGGGAGGGCAAGGGAGCATTCTCCCCCCCCCCCTACATGTGAGAAAAATGACATAAATTTGTTACCATAAAACTGAACTAAATTCCCCGCAAGTTAATTACATTGAAGACATTGTACACATATGAAACATAAAAAAGAATTATATTTGCAAGTACAACTGATTACATTACTGATTGTTGTAAATAAAATTTCTTTCCCACTTTTAGCAAAAATACGCCAGCATTTATATTTATGTGTCCATGTCGTTTCACATAGTAAACGAACATTTTGATTTAGTTTTTTTCGCTGATTACTTTTTTGGAAGACACTGTAGTTGATTTAATTGTCCCTATTGTTTTCGTTTAGCATTCACATTATTTAAATCGCTCACGACAAGATTAAGTTTATGTGACTGCAATGTACAAATTCTGCTTTTGGGTATTTTTTCTAATTATTGCTTGGATTCCTCCTTCTTTACCTGCCATTTTAGTACAACCGCAGTATCCTTAACCAACAAGCTTTGTCATGTTTAATCCAAATTATAATGAATTTTAATGATAGTGTTGGCTAAACCTTCAGCTGTTCTATCGACAATTGGAATTTTTCAGTGACCATTATTTTTCAAGTTTTGTTCTTTGACAAATCTAACACCAAGTTACATCTACTCAATGCCTGAAATGTCATTTGTCTCGTCGGCAAGTATAGAAAAAGCAACTAAATTATTTCCTTCACGAACAAAGGTCTTCATGCTAGAGAGACCCACAAATTTCGATTATAGTGATTTGCATGGTTGTCGAGATATACTTGGCACTACAATAAACAAATGATTACCAAGAACTTCATCTCCTGATTGCACGAAACTCTAACAGTTAATAAAAATTACCAGAATTTAATTCTTTTCCACGAAGTGCTAAATCGTGCATGCCACAAAATAGGATTGTAGAAATGATGGGACCCAGTTTGTTGCGATTTTCTTGCATTTTTCTTCTAAAGGGTGAGTCCAACTGCTCATCTACAGAAACTGCCTTGGCCTTCAATACTGTAACAAAATTGCATGCATTTGCATCTTCATGATAGCCTTTGTGTCATGTGCTTTGCATGTGGCTACGTGGATCTTGGTTAAAATCTTTATATTTTTGCATGGTTTGATACAAGTGCCAACTGAATTGCCTGATTTCCTTTTTGCGGAAACAACACACAATAATTACAAAAGGCACCTTTTAACATTTGCTAGTATAAATGCCACGATGAATAGTATAATAACCATGCATATCTAAAAACTAAAAACTCTGTTTCTTTCACGGTCAGCTCTTAACTCATACATTTTATCAGCGGTCCAACAATTACGAATCAGCTGCAATTTCAACTCATTTGAAAGGTCGTGTGTCCAGACATACCTTCCAATATCCAATTTAGAAAATGAATAAGCGTCAGTGACAATCAAAACAGAAACAGTAGCCTCATCTGTGTCTGGCTGTTGACTTGTACTGATGTCCTCAATGCCAATGATAAGTCAGATGCTGCAGACGCCACATGTCTTCTATTAACGGCATCCTGCGATTGCACTACTTTTCGTTGTTGTTTTTTTTAAATATATTTTTTTATGTTTTTAAATTGTTTTTTTGAAGCCTGTAAATAATTTTCTATCCATCTTTAGCAATCGTGCAGTTTCTACACGTATATTATTTCACAACAAAATAAAACATTTTCGTGAGAACTTACGTTTTTTTAAATTTATTAAATGCATTAATATATTAACATTTTGTGAGACTTATTAATTTCTAAGACTTTTTGCGGCAATTATTTTATATTTAACTAAAATTTAATTTAATTGATAATTAAACCTGTATGGCACTTTTTTATGCCCACCAACCCTCCCCCGGAAAAATTCCTAGCAACGCTCACGGAGGTGTATCTTTTTGATTTAATAGTCTAATTTATTTGGGAAAATGTTAATAGATGCATTTATATATACGTACAAACAGAATGCAAACCTATGGCTGACAAAGAAAATGAATGAAGTGCAAGTTTTCGACTTTCGTTTTTTTACATTTCTATTTTCTCCACTTTAATTTTCAAATGTAAGTGTCTGTCGCTTACCTCTTACAATTCATGGGAGGCGCTTCTGCCCACATCTTATTGATAGGGTCAAATGTCCGGCAGCTGTTGAAGTACTCCACACCATCAAAGCCGCCGATGACGTAGATGATGTGGCCCATTGTGATCATACCATGATAGGCTCGGGGTCCTGTGGGGCGGTCATGGACCAATGACCAAATAAGTCCGTTTGTTTTCAGGTTGTTGTTTTTAACAATTCAAACGTGACGCAATAAAATACAGATTTGTAAAATACAGTCTTGTTCATGGGAATGTTTTTCCCATGGGATTCCCATGGGAAATGTCCCATAGGATGGGACAGGCATAAATTGTCATGGGATGGGATGGGACTAAAAAATATCTCCCATGGACAAGCCTGGTAAAATATATTATAAGCTAATTTGTCTGTTGTTGCTTTTTTTTTTTTTTATAAGTATTTTAATATTATTTTTTTTTTAAATTTTGGTTATTTCTGAATATTTTTTTTAAAAAAATACTGTTTAAAATTCTCCTCATTCCTATAATATATCTAGCCTATGTCTTACGGATCTCTCCAATCATAACAACTTTAAAAAAGCTAAACGACCGTAATCCGTGGTATCCTCAGCTACGTCTCACCCGTGTCTGCCACTGGACATACAACCCATCGGTCAGCCCGTGTGTCGTATGTCTCCACCATGTTGGTGGGAGCGCCCCCACTCCAACCCCCGATCACAAACATCACCTGCAACAAGAAGGGAAACAACTGGCTTACCATGACGGGGGCCACGTAGTTTTGGCTTCTAATTTATTGATAAGCTGTTATTCATCATTTGATATTGTTATAACCACGTTTCTATTTACTTGCTTTCGTTCCTGTCCGCAAAATTTAAAATATTCAACATAAAATTAAACCACTTTTGATGGTCCTAGAGATGACAAAATTGTACCACATATATATCTTAGACAACAATGCATTGTATCAAAATTTCAGATCAATAGAATGCCCAGTAATTAAATTAATGCATTTTTATCAATATAGCATCTGTATCCGTCTGCAATTGTTGAAATCCACGTGCCACTGGATTTCATTAGGTGACCACATCCCTTGCTATTAAAATGTTGCGCGGGCGCTTATGAGGTGTTTGGGTTTAAAAATATAGATGTATAATTTAGAAGCAAAAGAGAGATATATAAGTGAGAGAATAAGTGAAATGCATATGTAAAACCTCATAAGCACCTGCGCCACGTTTTAGTCCTATTAAATCAAAGTACTGATGGTCCTAGAGATCTCAAAATTTTAATACCAAGGGAATGTAGTCACGGGGTGAACTATGGTGGCACGTGGGTGTCAAGAAATTGCAGACGGATACAGATGCTGTATAGAGATTAACTATAAATGCATTAATTTAATTATGCTACGTTCTTCCCACCTACGAAACCTGCATTTTCTTATGTATAGAAAAGTAATATAAATAAAGAAATATAATTTTCGATATACTCTATGATTTTACACTTAAACTAAAAAAAAAAAAAAATCTTTATACCAAACACGTCATAAGTGTCCGCCTAACGTTTTTGGTCATATTAAATCAAAGTATTTGAACTTATACGTTTCAAATTATTTTCTTCTTTTTACTCCACTTATATTTTTTTTTTCTTTTTGTTGTTGTTTTAAATCTTTTTTTTTACCTCCATTTATTGAGTGTCCAGGAAACTCCTCTTTCAACGTACTACTCTAATTGCTAAACTCAAAATGTCACTGAATGGGAATAACACATCCTGTTTTTGTAAGTTTTAAGAAGATTGATTGAATTCTGTTAACAAACTACGCTCTAGCTTGACCGGATGTTGACCATTGTTGACTTGCCTCGTGAGGTATTCTGGGACGGGCTATTGGGTTGCTCATGTCCACCTCCCTCCTGTCGTCCATGTCCAGCTCATAGAGAAACCTTAGAGTCTCTATGATAATCGGGCGGCACTGCTCGCTGTCTCGCACATACTCATGGGGCTTGACCTATGGGAATAATTCACTTGTCCGATCTAATATTTCCTGGCGGGAATGAATCACGTTTTAAATGTTCTAACATGGAACAAACCAAACTCATGACTCGTGAAAGTACTCTTAACAAAGACTATTTCTGGTTGGATTTTTTAAAAAAAAACGTTTCTCTTTGTTCTACTTAACGACACTTCCATTCAAAATTTCATAACTGTCGTCTACTATTTTGTGACTGCCATAACGTGATATCACGTCGTAAGCTTTAATCCATTCAAAATTGCTTTTTTTTTTTTTTGGACACTTTGCTAGTTATTTAGCATATTCGGTTTAATTTGTTTTACCTTTTAACTTATTAATAATCGCTATTTCCAGGAATTTTTTCTCTTTTTTCAATTAAACGCTTCACTTACACGGCTATTGTCTTGTTTAATCGCAAATCAATACAGCTATCACAGACCTTTAATCAAAATATCATATAAGAGTAATCAAACAAGTTTTGACATTAGTAGGAACTATTACATTTGTAAATCAATACATGTCGTTGGACAGGGATGGGATTGGGGGAACTACTGGCCGCCGCTCAAGATAGACAACTGCGGACAAATGTGTCCATGCGCTCCCCCCAAATGACCGCAACGGTCATGGGACTGATGATGATGATGAGATGATGATGATATATCAAAGGTACCATAAAGTATAAAGATATTTGTCTTTCTTCAAAAGGCAAATGTCACTAAGATAATATATTGTACAAAATACAGTTCTGAGAAAATTACTTTTTCAACAAAAAAACTTGTCGTGAGAAGACCTAATCGGATGGTACGAAGCAGGCGTGCAATGTTTCTCTTCCTTCTGTCTGGGCTGTAGTCAATCCACCGGCAGAGAGCATCAAACACAAGCTCTTCTGTCCTGACGTTCAAGTGCTCTGATTGGAGAATATCGCATACCTACCACAGAGAAAGTTATTGCATTGTAAGAATACAACATGAATATCATTCAATATTATCACAAGGATACTAGAATAGTAAGAGTACCCAACTTGAAGACACCATGCCTAGCGATATACTCGTATCTAATATATGAAGATGAAAGTTTGTTTGTTTGTTACCAATACAATTCCACACCGATGGACCCAGTGTGCTGAAATTTTGCACGGGACCCCAATATGACTCGGAAAAGTTCATAGGCTATGTTTCAACCCCAGATGACCACCCCTAGGTTAAGGGGGTCCATTATTTTGCTTTTTTCCTTATATGAGCCATATAAAAAATGAAAATCACTAATTTTCCTATTTCACGTGTAGGTGAACGCATAAAACTTTGGGTAATTGTTAAGTATACTTCTGCGATGGTAATTTTGGGGGCCGAAAATCTATTTTTTAAATGCTGAAAATCGCTACTTATCCATTTCCCGTGTAGGGGAAACATTAAAGTTTGTGGAGTTGTTGAGTACACACCATCGATGGTAGCATGTAGAAAATAATTTAAAGTATCACTCATTGGGAGCCGGGGGCCCACATGTATTTTTTCTTACATAACAACTGATTCATCAATAATTCTCCGACTCCCCGTGTAGGTAAAAGCATGAAACTTTGCAAAGTTTTTGAGTAGCTTATTGTGAAAATAATTGGCGGAAAATAATTTTAAATATCATACTCATGGGGTCCGGGGGCCCAAAAACGTTTTTTTCCCCTTGCATGGACTATTTAAAATATGAAAATCACTAATTATCCTATTTCCCTCGTAGGCAGAAGCATTAAACTTTGGGAAGTTGTTGAGTACACTTCCACGATGGTAACGATTGAATATAATATTTAAATTATCACTTTATAAGCTTTATAAAAACTGAAAATTACTAATTCTTCTACTTCCCTTGTAGGTAAAAACATGAAAATTTGGGAACACTTTCACGATGGTAACAGGTGAAATCAATATTTAAATTCTCACTTACTGGGGGCCGGGGGCCCAAATGTATTTTTTCTTATATAAAAACTGACTTATCACTAATTCTCCGATTTCCCTTTAGGTAAAAGCATGAAACTTTCCAAAGTTGTTGAGTAGCCTATTGTGACAATAATTTGCGGTAAATAATATTTAAATCCACACTCATGGGAGCCCAAATGTAGTTTTTTTTCTTATATTAAAAACTTACTCATCCCTAATCCTCCAACTTTCCGTGTAGGTAGAAGCATGAAACTTTGGTAAGTTGTTCAATAGCCTCTTGAAACGATTATTGGAAATTTTTAAAAATAGAATTCACTTTCATGGGGCCGGGGGCCCAAATGTATTTTTTCTGATATAAAATCTGACTCATCACTAATTTTCCAATTTCCCATGTAGTAAGAAGCATGAAACTGTAGGGAAACTGTTGCGTACACTAGCGCGCTGGTAACAAGCGGGGAAAAAATATATTGCCATTCACTGGGAGCCGGGTACAGAAATGATTTCTTTTTCCTTAAATAAAAAGTTAATCATCACAAATTCTCCAACTTGCTATGCAGGTAAACGCATGAAATTTTGGGATTTTAGCAGGCAAACCTATCACTCAATTATAGTTTTTTCAACTTATATTAGCTAAATTACAAAATAATAAAAACTTTGGATACTGTGTAAATGTATTTTTACAAAACTTGATGGCCTATATTAAAATTCGTTAGGAACTTAAAATTATATGTTTTCAATCTTTTGTAGCCCTTTAGGCCCCTATTTTCTTTTTCGTAAACGTTTAAGACATTTTAACCATTCGATTGCACTCGATTTTTTAAAAACAAATTCTGACTAACATATATATTCATCATGATCCAAATTGAAATAAGCTGTTGTTTTGAACTATAAATTTTATACCCATAGGGCCCCCGACCATTATTTTAGTTTTTTAATAATAATAATAATAATTAGTGAAAACACCTTTTAGGGCTGGGGTCCCGTATGCCAATTTTTGAACATTAGTTATATAAAAGGTAATTTAAAAAGTGTCTACTGAGTAAATGGATTAATTATTGACCAAATGTGATTTTAAAAAATAAATAAATTTTCCAATGGGGTAATGAACTTCATACGTCTGTTCCAAGACAGTTTAGTTAATATATTTAGTATATCCATCATGATCCAGATAGAATTATCAAAGGGGTTTTGAATAAGGGTTTACCTGTTCTAAACCCTAAACTGAAATTACCGCTGCTAAGCGTGGGTAATTAAATAGTAGTATTAGAAGTGGGCACAGTTTTGAACTTAAACTGGTAGAAATTTGATTATAAGTTTTATTGCTTATTGTTATTTATAACCAAGATGGTGTACATGATCGTTATTTAGTTATTCTTGTCAAATTGGTGTGCTTCAAGAAAACGGTCTCTAGTTATGTAAATACTTTCTTCTCTGATATCAATACAAAGGGATTATTAAAGATAAGGGATGACGCTAAAATCTTATTTACTACTATCTGGATTAGAATGTACAACTTTTTCTTATCTTAACATACGTGTTTGCATGATAGTCTAGTCTGGATTTACATTTTTAAATGTTTTTTTATGGTTTAAATGTTGTTCTTCCCTGAGTTTTATCTATTTTTAAAAATCTCTACATTCCTTTGATATGAAGGCAGTCTCCCAGTATAACTAATGATGACAAAGATGGTGCTATCATACACAGCGACTCTCCCAGTATAACTAATGATGACAAAGATGGTGCTATCATACACAGCGACTCTCCCAGTATAACTAATGATGACAAAGATGGTGCTATCATACACATCGGCTCACCTCATCAATGTCCAGTTGAAGGAATTCATTACTCGTGGTGTAGACTGAAGTAAAGTTAACGAGGATGTATTTGAGGGCTTGCTGTTCTAGGTGACTACAAAAGTAGGTTTGGGCAAATTTCCGAATTCCGATACAGTTGTCTGCGCAAAGCTCTGTTATTAAAAAGTCGCAACAGTCCTGGAGACATTTTCCATGACAGTTTATTAAACAAATGGCTTACATTGAAAATACCAATGGAATTGTGACAGCCCCAAAACCTGACTGAAATTGACAACACCAATAAAATTAGTAATTAACTTCAGGTGGAGAGAAAAAAAAACGTTAACGATTAAAATGATCTAATTAAAAGGTGTTTTGGGCCGCAGTAGTCTAAATAGTAGCGCTCTGGACTGCCGAACCGTGGCAAGAACTGGAGTCACGGGTTCGAGTCAAAGCACTTGCAAGGCCCACGGGGCTCGCCAGCCACACAATATCTGCCCGTCAGTGGTGGCTTAATATAACTTCAGAACTCTACGTGAGTCCGTTATGGATTGAAAAATACGTATTTAAAATATGTATAAATTTGAGCTTTTTTAGTATTTGATATTTTTATTATCATCCCCACTAAAAAGCCCATTTCTTCTTGAACTCTTGCTTGTAATATTGTCCTGTGCACCTGGTCCTTCTTCATAAAAATGTTATTTAGAAAAGACAGACTTCTTTTTTATAATTGCAAGCCATCTCTATATTAGTGACACCTGCGCCTTAAATTTCTAACCCTTTAAAGTAATTTATTTATATTTTAAGCATACATTAGTTGAGCTTGCTGTAAAACTTCTGTTGTTGGTTTTATCATTCAAAGTTTAAACAAATTTAGTATTTACTAATGAATTGTATCGTTTTCTCCTTTTTTTGTTGTGCTCTGTGTTAAACAGCCACAGTTCACTGCTCATAATTACACTACAACCTTATTTTTGTTTCAAACTGACAGAAACTGTTACTATTACCTTAACCAGGCCCATGAAGTGAAACTGGTCAGCGGCCGGAAGTAGTTGTTCGACATTAGCAGCAGTGACCTTGGCGTGTCTGGTGTAGGCGTAGTCTATGATGACGGACATGATGTCGCTATTTACGTGGGTTAATGTTATTTCATGCTGATTGGTTGGATTCTAACGGAACAAAAACACAACACAAATGAGTATATTATAGACAACGAAATACAGTGATATTATAGTCTTGACATTTAAATTCGTTAAGTATTGTTCAGTATTTCAGCACTAATTTTTCATTGATTATTTTTACATGAAATTCTTAACTCCGATTATGGCAGGGGGTAAGAATTTAAAAACAACTAATTTTAACATACTATCTCTATTTAATGTTTAGAATTAGTTTAAAGCTTTTGAAGCTAAAAAATTGCAATAGCTTTCTACGATAGTATCTTGATCTTTTTGAACTATCAACAGAAAACTTAATTCATTATAATCAACGCCCCTGCACAGTACTTGTAGAGCCCTCCACAGATATAACTTATACGAATACATTAAAGAATGTCACTTATGACGTTATTTTATTTCGTTTGACCCAACAAAATAATCACTCACTATTTATAATGTGTAGTTTGTTGATGACAAAAAACTCATGTTCTTTGTAAAGCGCACACTTCAACAACATTGAACTTTTGTATCCGTCTCTAACCTCCCTGAAAGAATGACGTCAGTATCAAACTAATGTAAAGTATGACCGAGCTTGATACACACCTCACCTACCTGGCTGGTAAAGAGTGCCCTAAAGAAGCTGCTGCAAGCAGACAGAATATTCCGGTGGATGGGGAAGACGACGTCACCAACTCTGATGACGGCATCACAGAGTTCTCCCTGTTCACGCAGCTCGGCTAGGATGTTACATGCCTGGGAGATATCAATGTCAGGATAAGTGGTTACATGCCTGGGAGATATCAATGTCATGTTATATGTCTGGGAGATATCAATTTCAGGATATGTTAGTGGTTACATGCCTGGGAGATATCAATGTTAGGATAAGTTAGTGGTTACATGCCTGGGAGATATCAATGTCACGATAAGTTAATGGTTACATGCCTGGGAGATATCAATGTCAGGATAAGTTAATGGTTACATGTAGAGGCGTCACTAGAGTTGGTGTCACTCGGGGCGGTAGCTCATGGTGTCACCCAGGGCGGTAGCTCATGGTGTCACCACCTCACGATTTAACCCATAGAACAACTCCGCGTTTTCCAGTGCCAAATAACGGGAATATATAGAGTTTTACAGTCTGGTGTCACCCCACTGATGGTGTCAACCGGGGCAACCCGCCCCCACCGCACCCCGTAGCGACGCCACTGGTTACATGCCTGGGAGAGACCAATGTCAGGATGGTGTACAAGTTGTATGTCTGGAATAGTTCAGTGTCCTAGAAATTGTATCAAACTGTTTTATGACCTACTAGTTCATTGTTTACTTGTCTGAACAAGCAATGCCAAGATAGTTTAAGTTTTTAACAGTAATCGACAATGGTAATAGACTAGAATAAGAATACAACAGTAAAATGATGTAGCTAAAATGTTTTCAGGCCTTGAATAGAATAAAATGTCAAATTTTACCAATTAAATTCAAATTTTAATTTTTGCATATCGTTTTTCTTTACCGGAGCTTCTCTTATAAATACACAGGTCAAATTTTGTCAGGAGCAGTGGGATAAAAGATGAAGTTGGCCAAGATAGAAATGTAGAATCGCTCTGCTCTCAATGACAGTGATATTATAATGTTGGCGGATTGCACGATAAGGGCGTTAATCCTCAAGGGGTGTAATTAATTCTATAAAAATGGCTCACTGGCGAGACAAACTAAATTTAGAGATGAGCTTACATATTGAAAATGATTATTCAACAATTTTATTTTTTTAAAATCTTTTACCTAACAGACGCTCTTTCTGTACAGAAGTGTATAACAACTTACGCTTATCCAAGCTTTATGTATGATCTGTATTTAAATAGAGTTTAAATTGTTAATAGTGTATTGGTATTTGTTTGTTTAGGTAGGGAAAAAAGTTTTTTTACGAAGCAAAATGTGAGTCTCTAAAATTCTTTTCAATATTTTCTTGGTTGTAAAGGGTTAACTTCATGTCAGTCTTGTTATGTCATTGCTATAAATCCCATTCAATATGCTCTTTGTTTTTAATGGGTTAATTCCAGGTCTGCCTTGTTATGTCATTGCTATAAATCCCATTCAATATTCTCTCTCTTGGTTCTAATGGGTTAATGTCATATTTGTCTTGAAATCTTACTGCTGTGACAAGTCCCAAATTTCTAGTATTGAGATTTAATTTAAATGATTTTTTTAATGAAAAAATATCAAATGTGACACTGCTACAATAAAAGTAAAATTATAATATTGAACTCACATTTATGGTTAATTGTGTGTCCACCATAATAACTAGTTAAAGTACATTACTGGATCATCTTAATTTAAGATTGATGTCAAGGTGTACATACAATCTGTCAATGCTTCAGTATACAATTAATGAGTCGTTATACTAAAGTAGACTGCGGTAACTTCCCTGAAGGTGTTTGCCGTTACATTTACATATGTATTTTTTCTTGTATAAAACTTTACATGTATTCTTCTAATCACATGAAACTTTTGTGTATCTCGTATTTGTGTTTGATGATACTGATAAAAATATGTGTGTTTGTAAGCACTGATGATACTGATAAAAATATGTGTGTTTGTAAGCACCGATGATACTGATAAAAATATTTGTGTTTGTAAGCACTGATGATACTGATAAAAATATTGTGTTTGTAAGCACTAATGATACTGATAAAAATATTTGATTTGTAAACACTGATAATAATGATAAAAATATCAACAACCAAGACAAAATGTCATATTTTTACTATTTTTTAAAGTCTAATCCTAAATTAATCTATCATTGAGGAAATGCTGTTTGCGAAAAAAAAATATCTTAACACGGGGAATTAAAGAAACTTAAGTTGGTTTCTAATTTTAATATCTTAATTATTTTCAATACGTTTAAAAAAAATTAAACTACACCAAAGCCAATGCCAATACCAGCATTGAGTTCATTGTCAAGTAATTTGATTTCTGATTACCTGTGAACTGAAATCCGACTTGAGCGATGTGGACATAGCCGACTCTTCGGACACTGAATCGTCCTGCCGCGCATCGACGGCGGACATAGTGAGGGTTCCGCCAGGAGTGGGGCGCTCCCGGGGTCTGACACTACCCAAAGAAAGTGTCAATGTCCAGCAGAGATGGAAATTTGCTGGTGGAAATTTTGAGTTATGTTATTCCAACAAAATGGAGAGGCGTGCTGTAGAGCACAGCTCTTTATTTTGAGAGTAGTACGGAGAAAGTGATGACGTAAAGCGTGTACAATGCAGATGGGTTTACGCCATATAAATCAAGATATTGAACGGCTGTTTCGTGTGATGTCTTGCTTAGTGTAGTGCGTAATTCAAGTAAAACAAAGCATTGAACAATTTTGTTTAAATCATGTATCTAATCAAATTTAATATTTATATGAGCACCAATTAATTAAAGAACATATTATGGAATGAATATGGATAAATAGTATAAATTTGTTTAGCCCTTTTATACTTTGAAACTTAGGGCTACTTGTACACTTGAAGAAACTGCTGGAGGGAAAAAAATTATGTAAAACGTTTTTATTCTAGTAGTAGCTTTTGGAAGTCCAACATAAGTGCGCCCTTAAAGATGGGGCGACGCTTGAAATTGGTCGAACGTTTTTATTCGTTCTGGATCGGGTTTAGTATGAAATATAGAAGTAGTTGGTGATCTTTGGTGATCCTACTGACCATAATAACATTTTGAAATAAAGAGAATAGTGCAGGATGAGGTGAATGAATGAATAAAAAAAGCGTTTGGGTCTTGGGAATTCAGCATCTATTTATAAAATTCTCCTCAAGGTTCAACCATGCCGGACACCAAGCAAGCTGTCTAACCCCATCGCCCAATCAGCTGGCAAGAAAATGTAGTGCAGAGGGTGGAGGGGGGTCATCAAGACGAACAATGCATTCAATTGAGGTCAATTACTTTGTTCTTTCAGAACAACAGAGTAGCATGTAATTCGTAGTGTAGTGGTTATTACATTCGCCTAACACGCGGAAGGTCGTAGGTTCAAGCCCCAGCTTAGACATTACTTTTTTTTAAATTTAAAAAAATATTTGCCTTTTCCATGACAATAAATAAAGCACAGGGCCAAACGTTCAAAAAGATATGTCTGTATTTTCTAAAACCTGTTTTCATTCATGGACAATTGTATGTTGTTCTCTCCAGAGTTCCTTCTTTTCCTTCACTCACAGTCGTTTGCCCAAACCCACCTCATTTTGACAACTGGTTTTTCAGGAAGTCTTCACCGTCACTAAATCATTATTGGCGTATGCTACGACGCGGGTCTGCTTGTAGAGAATAAATGCACCAGTCTTGTGTGAGTGGAAGGAAGTGACAAAAATAATAAACATTCATGTGTTATAGTTTTATTGAATTTGTGAGTTTTCTTTCATATTTTTTAATGCCTTTTCCAAACAACCAGTAGTTGTACCCCTTAACAATAAATGCGCCTCAGAAAAATGTTTAATACATCATGCAAATAATTTGTTTGACATGTTGCCTGGTTCACTTTGACCAGCGCTACTCTAGATGCACTCAATGTAAGGTCGCATTATCTTTCATTATGCCATTGATGTAATCTTGGAGTTAACAAGTATATCTAAAAAATAAAGAAACAAGCATAAACATTTAATTACCTGAGCGAGTTCTATCTAAGCAACAACTTTTCTTTATATTATATATATGTATATATANTATATATATATATATATTATATACAAATATAATTTTAAACCTCTATTTTAAGCATTCTATTGAGGATGCAATGTGCCATTGATTGCGTTAAAGAAACCATCAACACTCAAACATGCAGGTAATTGCCATTGGCAGACAGATCAAACAGGCGTGTAGACATAGCAAATGTGAGATAAATAAACAATCGCCGGGGTGTGGTCAATGCACGTGACCTCGGCTATGACGTCGTCCATTAGGCCGGAAGTCCTACAGCCACACTTGTTGATCTCCGCGGCTTATTTAGTCCTGGGCTCCTGTTACGTAAACTGGATGTCGTAGGAGATTAGCGGAGCTTTGTGCCTACCTCATCTTTAGTAAACAATATCAATGAATCAAGGTCATCCCCTGGCGGTTTGCCACTTTGATGGCGCCAAACGAAACGTCACAATCTGCTGTTACGGGGAGAAACACTGCACACAAGGTCAAAGGAAAATCAACACAAAATACTCGATACACTAGGTAAACTAAAAGCTATTCCAAGCTACAGGTGCACCAGTTAAATAAATGATATTCCACGCACCACGTCCACTATGTTTAATAAATGAAAATCCAACAATCAGGTGCACTAATTAATTAAATGAAATTCCAAACAAGCAATACTCCATGTTCCTAATACTGTATTTACTAATTGTAATGTACGTTTTACCCAGCCCATAAGCATAACAGTATGTTGTACAACAGCTCTGGTTTACACATCGGAATCCCCTCAATCTTTTGACTTTAGATTATGAATATGTTGACAAGCTATATCCTATGACTCAACTATTTTGGCAAGCTATATCCTATGACTCAACTATTTTGAAAAGCTATGTTTGGGTACTCAACTATTTTGACAATCTATGTTTGGGTACTCAACTATTTTGACAATCTATGTTTGGTGACCAACTATTTTGACAATCTATGTTTGGTGACCAACTATTTTGACAAGCTATGTTTGGTGACC
>MUZC01004529.1:277053-294553 GCA_002072015.1 Radix auricularia | reverse complement strand
TTGTATGTAGACTACTGGTTAGGTTAAAGAGATGGGTCTTGTATGTAGACTACTGGTTAAAGAGATGGGTCTTGTATGTAGACTACTGGTTAAAGAGATGGGTCTTGTGTGTTGATGAGATGGGTCTTATATATAGGACTGGCAAGGGCTAGACAGTCGAGACTCATCTTTCGTTATACGTCACCTTAACGTGGTATGAGACCACAAGCATCATGAATGGACTTTTGGTTCTGTTTATAGAAGAAAACTTATTATCATTGTTGATCAATTGATCTAATTCCGACATTCTTTCTTGTTTAGGGCCCATGATGTTTGTTTCAAGCGTGACGTGGAAGTGTTTTTGGCTTGGCCACAAGAAAGTCATTTAACAATAGTCTCCTCTATCCATCACATTCTCCGTATAGTTCTTAACGCAGTTAATCTTTTATTTATACATGAGTATCAGTGTCAGAAGCCCATGATGTACCGTTGTGTGAGCCCGTGCCGGGCGTTTTTGAGGAAGATTACAGCCAAGATCAGCCATATTTTCCCTTCATAATTTGAAACATACACTCTAGATTTTGAATTTATTTTTAAAAGATTTACATAATTAATAAAATAGGGCATTTAATATGTTTTTTTTAAATTCCTTTTTATTTGCGCATTTTTAATGGTTGCTTAGCTTAAATTAAATTAATGGCAATTTGGTAAACCCTAAATATACTTTTCTTGTTGATAAAATTTCATGTAGACTAAATAAAAATTAACGAAACGCTATAATTAATTTTTACAAGTAATTTTGTTTTAACGCGCAGTATTAGAAAATTGGTGGTTCTCATTTCTATTTTTTAATTTAAAAAAACACTGCAGAGCTCATCTTTTCTTCAACGTGTACGGAAGTTCTCCTTTTCAACCTGTACTAAAAAGAGCTTTCAAATTTTCCCCTGTGTCTTGTTTTTAGTTCCGTACAGCTTTGCCGGTAGGATAGGGTAAACTAGTCTATTTTTGGAACTCTCCGGTTTCAGAAGTGGCTCAACACTCAACAATAACAACAACAAAAAAATCGTAATGGTTGGCGCAAATCAGGCTGTTCCTCGCTTCCTGTTTTACCAACTCGTGAAAAATTGTTCTTAAACCGCATCAACACCATTCTGTCGCGTCTATTTCAACAAGATGAAAAGTACATCTGTTTCTCGTCAGGAACCGCGTACCGGTTGAACCAGTGCTGGGTTGCCGAGTCTCCGTCTCTCTGATGCCTTTACCTGGCCAGACAAAACAACAATTCCGGTGTATTTTGAGTTAAATGTGTCTGGGGCGGTGAAGTCGTTGGTGTGTGCGGTCTGACATTTTTTTTTCTTCGGGTAGCTGAGCGATAACGTTTGGGCTGGGGTTTTTTTTTAAATATTATAAAAAAAAACTTCCTATATAAAATGAAAGATACGGTTGAATAAGTTTTGCTGTAGCGATATTTATCTGCTGGAGCTGCAACTAAAAAGCTGCGAGTTGTTTGATCGAGAGGCGAAGATGGTCTTAGCACGAGGTTGTGCTGGCCCTGCAATTAAGTGGCTATTTGTGCCATGATTAAGTCTCCTGATGCTAAGAGTAGGTTCCTGTCAGTGCAACCAGCATGGAGTGCTTGGGCTAGAATCCGTCACCTGTGGCTAATATTTAAAGTCTGATTGTCCTTACTTTTCATCAAGTTCCAAATAAAAATAAGAAAGCATTTTTTTAAAAATTCAATTTCTTTAAATTTCTATGTGAACAACTTGATAATACATAATGTTGAAAGACTCTTGTAATAATAAAATATTTGAGGAATCGATTCAAAGATTTAGTGGCCGGTTTTCATTCCTTAACATTCAAAATGTTTAACTTTAAGTCATTTGTTTTGATTAAGTTATTTCTATTAAAAAAAATTGATTTAGTCATGCTGTGTAAAACTTAGTCTACTTCTTCCACAACAAATAAATAATTATTACAGAAACAGGGCATTGATCATTAATTAGTCAAAGACAAGGGTAGGGAAACTCTTTAATTTTTTTCATAAGATGATTTCTCATATTATTAAACACTATTTTAACTATTTTCATTTTTAGAAGCTAATTAACAATGATGAACTAGCCGCCCTAAACAAAATGCCGGCCAGATCATTTGGTTGACTCTTATTTGAAATTGATAGGGTAATGTTGTTTTTTTTTTGCTTTTACAACTGGAGAAGTTGTGAAATTTGGAAAATCAATTTAAGTTACCATCAGTGTCACAATTTTACAATACTTATGCATCTTAGTTTTTCAATTCAGTAGCATGGTATCAGAAGAATTTAAATCTTAATAGGGAGTTAGAAGTTTTAGTATTTGAAATGTTTACATATTTTATGATAGTTTCCTTATTTCTTTTATCAGTTTCGTATTTTGGCTTTTATTTTTATGATTTTAAAACACCAAAAACTTAATAATAAAAAAATTTTAAAGTCTACTTTCATACAAAAAAATTATTTGACTTTAATTAATGACGAGAATTTGCCGCCCATATAAAGTGCCGCCTGGGGCATTTCCTCCACCTTCCCCCTCATGCTACGCCACTGATTTTGTTCGGCTAAGAGTCTTAGACTAAAAACTTCAGTTACATTTACTTCTGTACTATGAAATAATATATTCAGGTATACCGCTTTAAGTGTTAAGTAATTGCGTATCAAGAGAGATATAGCATTTGAAAAGAACAACAGAGACAAAGATTATGGTAATAGTGAAATAATAATCGATAACATTTGTTTTATCAGAATGAAATCAGTCGAGATCAACTTTTTCAGACATTTAGTTTTACTTCATCTCTCATGTTTATCTCCAATATTTTTAAAGCTATCCAAGCTATAAAGAAATGTTTGTAATGAATAGGCCTGTAAACGAGTACCCGGGACCCGTTGCCGAGCAATTACCTGGGTAGTAAAATTGAGCCCGTGTACCCTTTAAAATGTTACTGCAATTTCTATTAAAACAGTGGTCGAACTGTGGTTCTTCTGTGCTCTCATTTCGGCAAGCAAACAGTTTATCAAATTAAAATATTTTGTTTGAAATGTATACTTTGAAATACGTTTACCATGAAAACGCTTTAAAAAGAAATAACGGTCAAACGGAAATAAAACACGGTTCCAACAAACTGAAATTCATTTTGTTGCATTTTTTTTTTTCTTGGAACATAAAAAAATATATTTAAAACAAAAAGGTTTGGTTCAAGTAACGAAAATAGAAAATAACGCCGAATGTTACGAAGGCTGAAAATGACAGAAAAGACATTGACTTTGAAATACACTGCACACATTCGTCACCGATTGTAAGAGCCAATGTTGTTTATCTAATTCCCTCCCNCCCCCCCCCCCCCCCCCCCCCCAACGCGCTCACATCTTTCTCCACTCGCCATATATCCCACCTACTATTTTAAAAAAAAAATTTTTTAAACAACCGCTATATTCTTGAGGTCTTTATTTAATTGCACGTAACAGTTCAAATTTTGGTCGGGTACCCGGGTACCCGGGAAGCTTTTTCAACATTATTGACTGCCCGAGTAGTGAATGTCAAAATTTATAATATTTGACCACCTCATAGTTTCTCTACACATTTACAAACCAACCTCTAGACTCAGAGTACTACATTATGTATCAATAGCCCCCAGGAGAAAGCAACCTTACTGGAAATAAATATCCCCAATCATTAACCAGAGGTCCCAGCCATGTCCTAGTTGCCCTTACACAGAACAAAATTCCTTGTGGTACTTGAATTTTTCCCACGGTTCTATATAAAGTTTTAAGGATATTTCATTCATGCATCCCAGACACCGTGAACTGTACGTATACATTCCTGATAGCAGCCTTGTATGGACCTGAATGCCTCAAAAAGGAATGCGCCAAAGAAAGAAAGAAAGAAAAAAGAAATTATGAGTTTTGTGAATGGGTTGTATTTTTATGAATGGGTTGTATATGGTCTGGCGCATTCTCAGCCAAGTGTTCATAGTGTCCCAAGAAACTTTTTCTTTGGTGTTTTTCATTCAAGTAGAACATAACTGGTGGCGCCACCTCAGCTCGTACCACCAGATTGAGTGGTGGCTTTTTTTTATGTCTTTTTCAATTTTAACTTATTGCATTTAAATATTTTGTTTCTGAAATTTCTGTTCATCTTTATTTTTAAATTCATTTTTATTTATTCATTTATTATTTATTTTAGTTCTTTTAAAATTTTGTAAAGACAATAGTTTTTAAAAAAAGTTATTTATCTTTTAAAAAATCTGAAAGGTATGCATTTATTTCATTAATTCATTATTATTCTATAACATGTGATGTACATTAAGGGTGCCAAATTGATCTTACTTCCCAGATTGTACGGAAATCGGAAAGCGTTTCAAAAGTGCACTGCCATGAACTGTTTTGTTGTTAAACTTTAATATGAAATAATGTTCTTTCAAAAATGTTTTATTTCTGCAGACATTTCTACTTGATTTCTGTTCAAATAGAGCATGAAATTTTACCATTACGTCACCCACATAGCAACAGCATGGTCAACGCGTGGCTGAGGTTGTTCTGGGTCACTGCGTACGTCGGCGTGGGTGTTAACGATTAAATTTCTAGGAATTCCCCAATTTTTCTTCTCCACTTAAAAAGCAAACTTGTTGAGCAGACGTCGCTATCAGATGAAAGTCTATTTCCCGGGCAAACCATCCCTACCCCAGGCCCGGGCCAGGAGAAGTTAGTCTGATGGCGTGTCTAAGAGTATCACCTTCCTGGTCTAGCCATCTCAGGGGTTCTCATCCCTACCCCAGGCCCGGGACAGGAGAAGTTAGTCTGATGGCGTGTCTAAGAGTATCACCTTCCTGGTCTAGCCATCTCAGGGGTTCTCATCCCTACCCCAGGCCCTGGCCAGGACAACCAGTCTGATGGCGTGTCTAAGAGTATCACCTTCCTGGTCTAGCCATCTCAAGGGTTCTCATCCCTACCCCAGGCCCGGGCCAGGAGAAGTTAGTCTGATGGCGTGTCTAAGAGTATAATCTTCCTGGTCTAGCCATCTCAAGGGTTCTCATCTCTAAACTAGGCCCGGGCCAGGACAAGTTAGTCTGATGGCGTGTATCACCTTCCTGGTCTAGCCATCTCATGGGTTCTCATCCCTACACCAGGCCCGGGCCAGGAGAGTTTGATGGCGTGTATCACCTTCCTGGTCTAACTATCTGAGAGGCACTCATTTTTTTAACGGATTCAAATAGTATAAATTCACACTTTTGTTTCCCAGGAAGGAAAAACTTTTAATATTATTTAATACTTTCATTTCCATTTTAATTTATATTTATTCTTTAAAAAAAAAATAATAATAATTTTTTTAAAAAAAACATACAAGTTTGGACCATCAAATAGTAGTCTGATTTTATCTTTGGTCACGGATTTATCACCAACATAAAGTTTGTCTTTTTTCTCATCTAAGTATTGAATCTTTTTTTTAATCAAAAAATATAAATTAAATAAATTTAGCCCTGAGCAAAGTCTGAAATGAGTGTTCATCTTGCTCCAGAGTTATCTTGCAAATAATATATTATTATAAATATAATCTTCTGTATAGACTGGGAGCGTCTGTAACATATAAGATAAAAGATAAACAATAATAATGGGCAATTTAAATACTGTGGTCATGAGAGTGAAAAAGTTGAAAAAATGAAAATATGACAAATGAAAATATGACAGGGTTTATTAAAAGAGAAAAATATATGAATCAGCTAAGCGAATTATTGTAAAAAAAAAAAGGAATGAATGTAAATAATAAACAAAAAACATTATTTTAAGTAGAGTAACAATATATTGTCACTGTTATCTATACTGATATAACTGAGTCCTTTAAGTATCGATGAAGGCATTCTGTGAACCTTTACCATTGTATCCTATTACCATTGTATCCTATTACCATTGTATCCTATTACCATTGTATCCTATTACCATTGTATCCTATTACCATTGTATCCTATCTTCTTTTTAAAGTCAAACACTTATTGTGTTATTTAGATAAGTTTATTGCCTTAATTTAATGCTGCTAAAAATTAATATAACTAACAATGCTTATATTGTTGCATTCCTTGCTCGTTAGTGGTGGCTAAATGAAACTTATGAACGGTACTTCACTTGCCCCACAGGCCGCCATGGTCTGAAAAGGGATATTTTTATTTTTTGACATTGCATTTGAATATGGCTTATTTTTCGTTTGTAAAACATGAAAATCTCAGATGAGTTTTGTAAACGGAGAATTTAAATGATAAATCGACGTTTAAAGTCCCCAACTGACAAAAGAGGAATTGTTCATTCAATAATTAGATCTATTGTTTTCTTTGATATGCTGATATTATTTTTAAAAAATACAAACATTATCATTGGTTACTTTTGTTTTTCTTTGAATTTCACACTCATAAGTGTTAATGATACAGAAATAAATAAAAAAAGCTAAGCAACACACGTCAATGATCTCACTCTAAAGTGAAGTAATTAAGTTTAAAAAGAAACAAAGCGATGCTTTAAGGGGCAGTAAAGATAAACACCTTGTTCAGTGGCAAGATATCAGAATAATTTCGAGAGTGCCTTACAAATTTCCCTTCCCACATTAAAACTAAACTAGGATAATGAAGGGATGGGTTATGAAGTGGACACCACTTGAGCTATTGTTGGTACCATCTAGATCTACAATTAAATGCTTAAGGGTTAAAATTATAATTGAAAGTTGGCATACAATCGGCTAAGGGTTTTCTATCAAGGAAAATGTAAAGAAACACATTTGATTTAGTATAAATTAATATAAAAGAACATACAATTTACAAAATTCAGAAACGAGAGCAACAAAAAAATTTCAGCTCCCGAAAAATTAAATCTCCATAAATGATTTGTTTAAGACTTGATCAATCTACAGCTGACCGGAAATGCAACCAAACTTTTGGTCGCTCAAAAGCCCATTTCTTAGGAAATATACTTTTAAACTGTATGATAAACCTTAAAGACGCACTGTCAGCCCAATCGTAACATGTATATGAGAAAATTCAGCACGTATTGAAATAGCCCAGCCGTGTTTTAGTTAAAGCCTAGTAAAGAATAGGTGATGAATGAAAGAATATATTACACCCCGTACCCCTGTCAGCACCTCACAACATCGGGGCATGTTGGTGTTATGATGTTGAGACAGACGCATTCCTTTCAATAACTCGACCAACAAAGCTTCCCGTCTCCCTCTCCCTCCATCTCCCCCCCCCCCCACGAACCTTTCACTGACTACTATGTCTATCCGACCCTACTACGTACTATCGTTTCCCGTCGGTTTACTATCTCAAGACGTCTTCTGGCGGTGTCAGACGGCTATCAACAATGCCAGACTGGTACACAGCCAAAAATAATAAATCGTTTACTGGGTCAGGTTGGGGGGTTACGATCGTACGACCTACGTCTGGCGGGAAACTTTTCCACTATACGTCTTTCCCTGGTCGTACTGTCTCAATCCGGTTTTCTGGTAAATTTTCGTTAACCGTTTTCTTTGCAGTCTTCAAAATGTCATTTTGTTTATTGGGGTCTATGCAGGGGCGGATTAAGACTGCACGGGGCCCTGGGCTGCAATCAAACAGGGGCCCTATCAGCTAATATAAGACTGTAACTAAATTTTAATAATGAAAAAAAAAACGAACACGAAGAAATAACTGTTTGATGTGTTCGCGGTAGTTATAATTGAGTGTGAAAAGAAAAAAAAATACATGCCCTTGCTGGGAATGGAACCCGACACCGGTAGCCCCACGAGCATGAACTATACCCAGACGGCCAGCGGAACGTCTCGAAAATGGGAAATTTTAAAATATAAATTATATTTTATATCATGCGAAGTGAATCAATTAAAGTTTTTCGATTATTAGGTACTATCAATACTATCATGTCTGAACGCGATAAGTTGTATAGATAGTTTAGATAGTATTAATTAATTTATTATATTTTCAAGGGTTTCTTGCAAACTTTTGTACACTTTTATTATAAAATATAAAAAGTTTGGGGGCCCCTAAACCGTCGGGGGCCCGTGGCTTTAGCCCGTTCAGCCCCCCCCCCCATTAATCCGCCATAGGGTCTATGTCTCAAAACATTTTCCACTGACGGCTGGCTGTAAGAATTTTTTAAATAAATAAAATAATTTTTATTAAGATTAAACATTTTGAGCAAGAATATGATCTAAAATTTGAAAAAGTAAAATAGCTGCCAATATGTTTATCTGTTAACAAATGAGAATTGTTTGACTTTGTGTTTGCAGACCTGGCAAGTTCTTGTTTACAAGATTTTACTTTTTTAGAACTATGACTATGATTTTATGTTTCAACGCTCAACTTTCATCAAATGGGTCAGTTCCCTTACGGCAGGTCATGAAGGTTCTATAATGATGCAATGGCAGACATCTGGGGGGTGAAAATGAGTGGCAGGGTGGGGGGTAGAGGCGAAGGGGTGTTTTTAGGACTCATAGATGTGTTAGGATGGCTGGAAGGTGTTGTGATGAATCCATTTTGTTTTATCATTTGTCGATTTGTTATGAAAACACAGGATTATGTTTTGTGACACTTAATAGTGTTGAAAGTACTCATGGTATAGTTATGGTGGTGTTGAAAGTACTCATGGTATAGTTATGGTGTTGTTGGAAGTACTCATGGTATAGTTATGGTGGTGTTGAAAGTACTTATGGTATAGTTATGGTGATGTTGTAAGTACTCATGGTATAGTTATGGTGGTGTTGAAAGTACTTATGGTATAGTTATGGTGGTGTTGAAAGTACTTATGGTATAGTTATGGTGGTGTTGAAAGTACTCATGGTATAGTTATAATGGTGTTGTTGAAAGTACTCATGGTATAATTATGGTGGTGTTGAAAGTACTCATGGTATAGTTAAATGGTATTGAAAGTATTTATGGTATAGTTATAATGGTGTTGGAAGTACTCATGATATTGTTATGGTGATAAGTAAGTACTCATGGTATAGTTATGGTGATGTTGTAAGTACTCATGTTATTGTTATGGTGTTGTTGTAAGTACTTATGGTATAGTTATAATGGTGTTGGAAGTACTCATGGTATAGTTATAGTGTTGCTTTGAGAACTCGTGGTAATGTTGTTGTGGATGTTTTAAGTTTTTCTTTACTTTTAAAGCAGGAAAAAATCTTCTCTTAACAAAAGGACATGGTCTAAGTTAGTGATGGCAAACCTATGGCACGCGTGCCACAGTCAACACGAAGGGTCTTAGCTGGCACGAGACTAAAATTTTACTTCCTTAATCAAAGCAGTTAGGCCAAACCCCAAATTTATGGCTTTATTGTAGTGTTGGCATATTGCTATAATAAAATAAGTTTTGGTTGAATTTTTGGGTGCATTGCCGGAGAAAGGTTCGCCTCCACTGGTGTAGTAAATGATGATACAATTCTATGAGATTAAAGCATTGACAAAGTGCCCACTCGAGAACCCGTACACATATTCCTTTCTAAGCACAAACCATAATAACATATAAAAACATTTCAAAACACGACAAGAAGAAAAAATTATTCTTGATTTATCTGGAATATGAGATCAAAGAATCGGCCAAAATTAAAGATTAACGGGTTTTTTTTTTCGGAAAACTCAGTAACTGACTCAGTAGTGTACTTAAAAAAATTAATTTTTATAAAATTATATAATATATATAAAATTATTATTCTTTATTAAAAAAAATCTATGTGTATTTTGTAGCTTTTCATTTTGGAAAAAAAAAATGTAGCAGCATATCATACTTTTGATTATTAACTTATATGACGTCTAAATCATCTTTCATGGGGCTGGGCTAACCATAAACAAAGTATTTTGTGGTCAATAAAATGCACACAAATCAAGACACATTAAATTTAAATGAAATGAAAAATTATGATTAAAAGTAAGCAGTCCTGTAAGGATCTTTCAACTTTTGAATAAGAGAGTTGCCACAACGTTTATTTGAAACATTTCTATTCATAATATGATCATCTTTTGCACTTATTTTATTTTTTAGTGTAAATAAATATTTGAAGTAAAGTTTTTTTTAATGAAAGCTGTTATCAAAATGTTGTGTTATTTCATGGTATGGTAACACAGAAACAACAGTGTCTAGCTGAGATACGGTACGAACACCTGGCGGACCGGATGTGCTACAAGTCCTGTAGTTACAAGTCAGGCCCATCACTGAATTCATGAGTAAACAAAATATTGAATCCAGTTGAGTTTATTTCTACGTATTACCTGTAGAACTGTTTGAAGCTGTACGTCCGACAAGATATGAGCAGCCATCGAGAGCGATAGCCCTACCGCACGTCACTCCCTTCTACCCCTGCAACGATACCTGACGTTTTCACGCTCACCTGACGAAGCTCATTTCAGGTAAGTGACGGTTCCCCACCTAAATGTTGGGGAAAACCCATCTGATCGGCCGCCTTGTCATGATGAAAGACCTGCAGCCCGGATAATAAGCTTTGCTGGAAGGTAAATAAAGTCTGGGTGAATAACATTTTTTTAAAAAACATGGCGTCTCGCCGTGCAGACAAGGCCAACAACCAGTCGCAGTCACCTAGACCACCAGAGTTACCCACCTTGATGTAAAAGTTTGCACTGCTACAGAACGGCTGCACTTGAAAATAATTCCTGTCTGTCTGATGATAATTCGCGCTATAATTTAGTTTGTGTTTTCATGTCTGACGTCACTAAGCTTGTCATTAAGGAGCGGAAACCGTTTTTGTTCGCTAATCTATTTTGATCATATGCATGTGAAGCCCCCCCCCCCCACACACACACACACAATTAAACACTGAATATCCTAACTTTTACGCGTATAAGTAGAATAATGAGTAATGTAAAGATATACATCGTTACAGAGAATGCTAATATAACAATGTTATTATTAAAAACAGCCAGCAAAAAGTGCTGACAACTAACAAATATATTCTATTTTAAATGTCTTGAGATTTACGTAAATATGAGCAGTTCCTGCTACCGTCTAGAAAATAAATACGTTACTGCGTTTGTTAAATTGAAATGCATTGGTTGAAAAAACTATTTGCGTTCAAACAGCTTATGGAATAAGTGTCACGTAAACAAAGGGGCGGGGTCACTGCTGATTAAAATGGCATCGAGTCCTCAGCTGTGACGTTGAACACAAACAACAAGGTCGGATGTTTTCGTGATTGATAATACAATAACTTGTAACGTTAAGTTTGTCCGTTTTTTTTTTAAATTCATTTTTTAAAAAGTTATTTTCTGTCATTTTTTTAAAAAATGACATATTTGTATATTAACAAAATTATTTGAAAGAAAACAAAAGATAAGATTAAAAAGTTGTATCCCCAATTATGGTTTGAAGAGTGAATAAGATCTAACAATTGGTGAAAACCCCGAAACAAAGTATGCCAGTGTATTGCCTGTTATCTCCAGGGGAAAGTCTGGGCAACGTTTTTCGAACTTATTACATGGCAAATGTTTGGGTAACTGCATCAACTTATGCCAGGGCTAATTTCTGGGCATCTTTCTGAACAAATTATGGGAAAATGTAAGGGAAACTGTTTGAACAAATGTCTGAACAACTGATTAAGTGAGTGCAGTTAAACAACGGACGATTTGAAAGTAAGAGCTTAAAATTAAACACAACAAAACACAACGACGGTCAGCGAACAAAAATCGAGATTTCATACAGTTAGTATATGGGGATGTGTAGCAGAGGTCCTTACATCTGATAAGATTATTGTAGCCATACTACCATGCAGTGGCGTTACTAGGGGGTGCCGTGGTTGCGGGGTGCCCCGGGTAACACCATCACAAGGGATGACACCAAAATGTAAAATTCTGTATGTTCCCGTTACATGTTACTGGAAGACTCGGAGGAGTTCTATTGAGTAAGTCGTGGAGGGTGACACCATGAGCTACCACCCCGGATGACACCAAAATGTAAAATTCTGTATGTTCCCGTTACATGTTACTGGAAGACTCGGAGGAGTTCCATGGAGTAAGTCGTGGAGGGTGACACCATGAGCTACCACCACGGGTGACACCAAACCTAGTGACGCCTCTGCTACCATGTATTTCTGATATAAATTTAACTACTATACATTTTTTAATTTCTTGGTAGAACATTGGCTATTATGTGTTTTACTTTCGTTTGAATGTCAATTTTTCTTATTTTATATAATTATTATTTTTATAAAGCTTCTGCACAGTTGTCTAAGCTATTTCTGTTTTCTGGATATTGGGGTCTTAAGACGTCGTCGAGGTAAATGGCAATAATAATATTGGGAGAAACTTTTATCTTTGAAAAAATATTTAAAAGATAAATTTACATTGATATTGCAAATATTCCATATAAACTCAATCTAACATGTGTCAGTATTTTTCTAATATATTTTAAACTTAGGTTGCGGAAATGAATGATTAATTATTCGATTAATTGTTAAAAATTTTAATCTATTAAAATTATTTTGATCGATTAAAATTCGATTAAAATTTAAGAAAATATTTCTAATTTATTTTTACAAAATATATTCCATTTTATATTTTATTACTTATATATTTTTCCCTCGTATTATTATTTGTTTAGACGTGGATACAAAAAAAGAGGTTTTTCTTCCTTCTTGTTGCACAGCAGAACGAATTAGCCGTGTTACGTCATAACATGTGGGAGCCATGGAATTACAGCAACTTGGCCGATTTCGCAAAATAGTGAATCGCGACTTAACGGTATATATATATATNACCTTATCTTATCTTATCTTATCTTATCTTATCTTATCTTATATGTTACAGACGCTCCTTCTGTACAGAAGATTATTGCGTCCTACGTATTTCTATGGTTTGTGTTTAGTCCTGTATTCTTACTAGAGTTTTAAAAGATGATAAAGTGGTGGCTTTCCTGGTTTCTTCAGGCAACCCATTCCACGCCCGAATACCGGACGGAAAGAAAGAAAACTTGTATGTGTTTGTTCTTGCATATGGAATAAAAAAGGTGTTTTTGTCTTTATGTCTATTTGAGGGTTGTATTAGGTTATCTTTGTGTTGTATTTCTAAATTAGAATTAATTGCCTTATGTATAATTACTAATTTACTCTTGGTTCTTCTATCCTCTAGTGTTTCAAGGTTTAATGATTTAACTAATGGTGTTACTCTTGTCAGTTTTGAATATTCTCCAGTAATGAATCTGGCAGCTCTTTTTTGGATTTGTTCTAACTTATCAATATTTTATTTGGTGGATGGGTCCCATACTGAAGATGCATATTCTAGTATAGCTCTCACCAGGGTGAGATAGCATTTTAGTTTTATATCTTTGTTACATTTGTAAAAGTTTCTTTTTATAAAGCCTAAGGTTTTGTTAGATTTTTTAATAACTTCATTGACATGGGGATTCCAAGATAGTTTCTCATTTATTATGACTCCTAAGTATTTCGCATCTGTAGTTTGGGTTAGTTCTTTTCCATGAATGAAATAATTTATATATATATATATATATAATTATTAGAATTTTTTCCCGATTAACAGAACAAATTTTAAATCAGTACCATCCTCTATTTAAGCCCAATCTCCGTATTATCCACACAGGTGTGAGCCAAATTTCAGACCGTACGGTTTAGGAAAATTCATTTGAAATTTATGTAAATTTTATATATTAAAAAAAAGTTTCAGCCGTGAATAAAATGTTCAGATCCAATAAATAATATAAAAATGTGACCACCAAGATAGCGATAGCCCTTCAGTTTTACGTCACATGAGAAACAAAATAATGAATAACCTTTGTAAAAGCAAACACATTTTACTGGATTCTCGTCATCTCGATTGAATGACATTACATGCACGGTTGTATCACTGAGTAAAGATTAGAATCATTGACGTCTTTAAATGATAAGTTCTACTCATATAAACAAGATTCGAATCATGGACGTCTTTAAATGATAAGTTCTACTCATATAAACAAGATTATCATCACTGACGTCTTTACATGATAAGTTCTACTCATATAAACAAGATTAGGATCATTGACGTCTTTACATGATAAGTTCTACTCATATAAACAAGATTAGGATCATTGACGTCTTTCAATGATAAGTTCTACTAATATAAACAAGATTAAAATCATTGACGTCTTTAATGATAAGTTCTACTCATATAAACAAGATTAGAATCATTGACGTCTTTAAACGATAAGTTCTAGTCACGTAAACAAGAAACGCCGCAAAGACAGTTTTTTTTTATGTGATACTAAAAGACTTGGAATTTGTAAGTTCTAAATATTTTTCCCAATTATCATTCACAAGCTTATATTAAAGGATCATTAACATTATTATCAAAGGTTTTGCGGTCTGTGTAAACATTCCAGTGGACCGGATGTGATCAATTGGCCAGGTTGCGCATCACAGGCATAAGTTATCAGTTATAGAAATGTATCGGAAGCAACCACGTTCATCAGTTGACTCTGACGAGTAGACCAGTTATACCCTTGTTGGTACCTAGTTATTTTAGAGAGTGTGCAAAGATCGCTATTAGCAGAAGTAAATAAAACTTTCTTAAGTCTCGTGTCAATAGTGAGTTCGTTTTAAATCCAGTTTATATGTTATGAGGAAATTAGGAGACGGTGGAAATTGTTCTAACTTTCCATTGTAAATATAGTTTGTCAATTTTTCAATAAGAAAAATGGGAAATCAACTGGTGAAGCTCATTTCTTGCACAATAGAGCGATACTCGCAGTTACTGGATTTAGGTCAGTCGGTCACCTAGCCTGAGTAATGAAAAACATCAATTACACGGCCATCTTCATTAAGTTTCTCATTTCGTTTAATGATACTACATTTAGATACTATTTTGATCCTTTTATTTTCTTATTTTATTTTTTTGTTTGCTATCTTTATTTATTCAAATTCTATTTGTTAAATTCCCCACCAGATCTGCTATATGGTATTTCAAATAATTTCACTTGTAGTTGATAGTAGTTTCCGTTTGCTTTGTATTAAAAATAACGATATTGATAAAACTCTTAATCAGTTTTCTTAAGAATAGCTTAACAATGAAAATGACACAATAAAATATTAGACATAGTTATCCATGGTAGAACATGAGAGGGTAGTGGGGAGCAGTGGCATCACTAGGAGGTGCGGCGCTATCACAAGGGGTGACACCAAAATGTAAAATTCTGTATTTTCCCGTTATTTGGCACTGGAAGACTCGGGGGAGTTCTATGGGGTAAGTCGTAAGGGGGTGACGCCATGAGCTACCGCCCTGGGTGACACCAACCCTGGTGACGCCTCTGGTGGGGAGCACCGCGAGCTCGACGAATTGCTGTGTAGACAAACTACTTTTCTGATTGATATCACTTCGGGGAAAAAATGAATCATTACTGATCCTTAGCAAGTCTTTATATTCTGTTAAACAAAATTTAAATACTGAGCTTGAACACTTTTCCTACTTATCTTATCTTATTTGTTACAGAGGCTCCTTCTATACAGAAGATTATTACGTCCTAACTTGTAAAAGTTAAGCAGTTTGAAAGTAAACGTCCTTTACCAAGTGAACGGTTACTTTGGCGAGTTCTCAACATTGTGATTTATAAAACCATTTTAAGCAGTTTGAAAGTAAACATCATTTACCAAGTGTACGGTTACTTTGGCGAGTTCTCAACATTGTGATTTATAAAACCATTTTAACTACATACGATCATGAGAAGATTGTTGCATCAATCACGCACAAAAATGGAAAATGGAATAAAATTACCTATTATTCTGACTTGATTGATTTTTTTACTTTAATTATTGGTTGAAATTACAATTGTATTAAAGTTTAATAGCACTGTACCAAAGCAAAAGTAGTGAATATTTCTAAATAGTTTAATCCAAAATCACGGTGCAGATGTATCAAATCTGAGTGTAAATTTCCACTGAATGTTGTTAAATCTTCGAAAATAGATCAGACATTACTTGAATACCCACGTCCATTTGTACAGTATTCGGTGGTAGAGTTTTACTGGTGATTAGATTTATTGTTGCAGTAAGTTAAAGATTTATTGTTTCCACAAAAATAAAGATTTATTGTTGTTGAAAGTTAAAGATTCATTGTTATAAGTTAAAGATTTATTTCCAGAATTCTCTTACATCTTAAGTATTTTAGAAGCGTTAATCTTTACCTGTGACCCAATACGTCAGCAAAAATGCTAGAAAGGTGCACCATAATGAAATTAAGATGGTCAAACTTAATCTGCATTTATTGGTGTATGTGTGTATGGATGTGTGTGTGCATGTGTGTGTGTGTGAGAGAGAGAGAGAGAGAAAGAGAAAGAGAGAGAGAAAGAGAGATATATACTTTTAATAGCAAACCTAACATACAAATTGATTTCTCTTATGGAAAAAAAATTGTTAAATGATGCACATTTTTAAAGCACAAAAATTGTTAAATGATGCACATTTTTAAAGCACAAAAATTGTTAAATGATGCACATTTTTAAAGCACAAAAATTGTTGTAAATGTTTGAGGAATCACAAAATTCATAGATCTATTATATTACTATAAGCATCAGATCAAACCTAATTTTGCCTTATTAAATTTCTTTCCCGCTACACTTTAATTATATCTTTTTTAAATTACTTCTTTCTGTGATGAATGTATGATGACATAACCATCCAAATACAATCAATAGGTTAAAAGGAACGCCCAGATCCTACTCGACCACGATTGTTTATTTTTTGTGTCTCATTCAAAAACAAATTAACTTAAACTGAGTCTAACTTATTAGAAAACTAAACAGATGAGGAAAAGTAAAATACAAATAAACATGTGATTGGATTTTTTAAAAAGTATTATTAACGGTAAATTTGAGTCTATTGGGTCCTTTCTGTTTGCGAAAGATTGTAAGATTGTATGGTAAAGATGTACTTTTGAAAATTTCATTGTAAAATAAATGAAGCGACACTGACCGAATTACACAAACCGCATGTCACAGAGGAAAGATTAAGTCCTCATGGAATATAATTAACTCTGAGATTCACATCAGTCTAACGCCCGCACTTTGCTGCCATTGACTTGCAGATCTCATGAGATAATGCCCATGTAAATCTCATGAGATAATGTCCATGTAAATCTCATGAGATAATGCCCATGTAAATCTCATGAGATAATGTCCATGTAAATCTGATGAGATAATGTCCATGTAAATCTCATGAGATGACCATGTAAATCTCATGAGATAATGTCCATGTAAATCTCATGAGATAACGTCCATGTAAATCTCATGAGATAATGTCCATGTAAATCTGATGAGATAATGTCCATGTAAATCTGATGAGATAATGTCCATGTAAATCTCATGAGATGTCCATGTAAATCTCATGAGATAATGTCCATGTAAATCTGATGAGATAACGTCCATGTAAATCTGATGAGATAATGTCCATGTAAATCTCATGAGATAATGTCCATGTAAATCTCATGAGATAATGTCCATTCTTCAAAATGTCATTTTGTTTAT
>MUZC01004529.1:252020-276887 GCA_002072015.1 Radix auricularia | reverse complement strand
ATCTCATGAGATAATGCCCATGTAAATCTCATGAGATAATGTCCATGTAAATCTCTTGAGATAACGCCCATGTAAATCTCATGAGATAACGTCCATGTAAATCTCATGAGATAATGTCCATGTAAATCTCATGAGATAACGTCCATGTAAATCTCATGAGATAACGCCCATGTAAATCTCATGAGATAATTTCCTTGTAAATCTCATGAGATAATGTCCATGTAAATATCATGAGATAATGTCCATGTAAATCTCATGAGATAATGTCCATGTAAATCTCATGAGATAATGTCCATGTAAATCTCATGAGATAATGTCCATGTAAATCTCATGAGATAACGTCCATGTAAATCTCATGAGATAATGTCCTTGTAAATCTTATCAGATAATGTCCATGTAAATCTCATGAGATAACGTCCATGTAAATCTCATGAGATAATGTCCTTGTAAATCTTATCAGATAATGTCCTATTAAATGAAGATCAGGTTGTTATCGTGCAACTTTCATGTAAGGTTGGTAAAAATTTAAAATAGGAAGAAAAAAAATCAAATTTAAAGAAATAATTTCACTTCAATGTCGTTTTAAAAAATAAAGTATAATGAGGACTAATTTTAGAAAAATAAAAAAATATTTTTTCAAACTGAACAACTTTTTTAAGGACATTATACTCATTGAGATATATTTTTTTTTAAAAATCATATGCGTTTCTTTGCTTTAAAAAAAAATTTCATACATAAACAAATTCTTTGAGTTACTTTTAATCCCACTGTAACGAAATGTTGTTTCTGTCACAACACAAACGCCAGGTTTCAATCGTTTTAGCAAGTATAAGATTAAAGTTAGCTACGTTTACCCGCTAGCCAAAAGACAAGTTTATCTTTCAACCTTCAACACATTTGTAAACGTCAAATCTAGTTGTCATTAACGTAGGCCCATCACTTCATCATCTTCCATCTTGAAGAATATCTGCAGTAGCCCCTTTTCCAGGAATACGAGCCGTTTCAGCCTATGTATCGTTCTGATTGGGTTTTTTTTTGTTGTTGTTTTTTTTTAATTATTTTTTTTAAAGTGCAAGCAACTAGATGTCTGTGCCTTAGATTCTAGATTGCTGAATACTCCAGAGCAAGGTAGGCATATCAGTGATTGATCAATCTTAATTAATCAACATTGTATTACCTCAATCGCTTTATTCCAGCTACAATGCCTCAGATGATCAAAGTGAAAGTACCCCCCCCCCCTTGAAAGCTACAGCCCACACCCCAAGTACAAAAAGTGTTATGTAAATGAACTTACCAAATTTTTATATTATACAGTATGTTATAGCTAGAAATCCCGATAACTCAATAGATTCTAGATGGTAGGCATACCGCACTTGTTAGCATCACACGCTTCGTGATACAACAAACATATCCCACAGAACTACATTAGGTATGTTCTTAGCTCGTCAAAAAAAAAAAGGATTCATTTGAAATGAGTCAATTATTCTGACCTTCAGACACTCTGACATTAGCATAGAAATCTTCGGCAGTTTGTGATCAGGAACCAAGGAGCGTGCTATTCCAATTCACCCTGGGTGCAATAAGACTGACGCAACGTGGTGGAAAATCTCATTGATAATTATTTATGACTGAAAGCTGACGGGTTATCGTTATTTATAGAGTAAACAAACACATAAAACGTTCAATTTCCCACAGTGTTTTCATTTGTTAGTTAATATTCAAAGAAAAAATATCCCGGGACAGTTAACAAAGTACGACAACTGAACTGCGTGGGATTAAACCGTATCTGTATTCACTTATAAACAATGGTTTAATATATTATGTTTTAATAAAATGAAATGGGGTACAACTGCACTTTGCGTCAGTAATAGAGAAGATAAAATAACATAGGATAATATGTTTTATTCGAAGGCTCTTACAAGAATTATACTTTGTAGTTCATAATATTCTGAAGGAGTTTAATAATTTTATTAATTTTCTATTTTCCCTTTTGTTTGTCCTTCTGTTTATTTTCTTATCTTATACATCACAGGCTCTCCTTCCTTACTGACAGAAGCGTAACTGGGTTTTCCGCGCCCTTGGCTAAGTCATATTTGGCGCCCTTGAGAAATAAGGAAAATACAATAATTATACATAATAAATTAATTATTGAAAGATTAGCCCCGCTGCCAAGTCGTTGTTACGCCTCTGCTAAAGAAGATTATTGCATTCCTTTACTTGGTATTTTATAATAATTCCAGAGATAAAACAGAAAATCCTTGCGTCCTACGTTCTAAAAGAACTCACAGACCTTGCTGGTTTGTTGACAGATGACGTAGCTAATCATGGCACAATACCCAGCCACCTTTGTTTCAGGGAACCATTCTGGGAGGAGTCACTAGCCCCGGGAACAAATCCCATCTCAGTGATTCGAACCCGTGACACTTGTAGTCACTAGCCCCGGGAACAAATCTCTTCTCAGTGATTCGAACCCGTGACACTTGTAGTCACTAGCCCCGGGAACAAATCTCTTCTCAGTGATTCGAACCCGTGACACTTGTTACGAGCGAGCATGCCGACCGCTCCTGTATTATTTATAGTTTCATGTGTTGTTTACGCTAACGAAATAATTTGTTTGTTGTTGATGCTATTTATTTATTTTTTAAAAATGATTTTATTAGTCTATGTATACATGCATTGAATATTGTAAGGATCTCTATGAATATATGTATTGCATGTTATAAAGTTCTATCTATTTTGGCAATTGTATCATTATCCACAAAAACTAATAAATGTAATATATTTAGCGAGAGCCGCTTATTAAATATAACAATATATTTAGTTGATACCACAGTTGAATGTCTAATATTATTTAATTTCAAGCTTTTGGCAAGGACCTGCTCTACTATGAAACTTATCAGTTCTCTTTCCCTGCCCCATTTGAGACTACCGATTTAATGAATGGGTGAATGAAGTGATGAATGAACTATCCGGGGTTGTATTTTCTCATCACAGCAGCGTATTAATGTTAGTCGCACGACATCTTCAGGAGCGGCTCCGTCTGGTCATAGTCAACGACTACTACGGAGCTCCGATTTGGCTTACAGATAAGTTTTGGTAACGGGGATATTTCTATACACTAGATGTTTGCCTTTGTAACTACTAGAATACGTCCATTTATCTCTGTCTAATACATAACTCTCTGGGTAATAGATCTACGTACTTTTATCTCTGTCTAATACATGACTCTGTGGGTAATACGTACATTTATTTCTGTCTCATGCATGACTCTACATATGTCTGGCAGGTAGGAATCTATAGATGTGTGGCAGGTAGAAGTCTATAGATGTCTGGCAGGTAGGAGTCTATAGATGTCTGGCAGGTAGGAGTCTATAGATGTCTGGCAGGTATGAATCTATAGATGTGTGGCAGGTAGAAGTCTATAGATGTGTGGCAGGTAGGAGTCTATAGATGTCTGGCGGGTAGGAGTCTATAGATGTCTGGCAGGTAGGAATCTATAGATGTGTGGCAGGCAGAAGTCTATAGATGTCTGGCAGGTAGGAGTCTATAGATGTCTGGCAGGTAGAAGTCTATAGATGTCTGGCAGGTAGGAGTCTATAAATGTCTGGCAGGTAGGAGTCTATAGATGTCTGGCAGGTAGAAGTCTATAGATGTCTGGCAGGTAGAAGTCTATAGATGTCTGGCAGGTAGGAGTCTATAGATGTCTGACAGGTAGGAGTCTATAGATGTCTGGCAGGTAGAAGTCTATAGATGTCTGGCAGGTAGGAGTCTATAGATGTCTGGCAGGTAGGAGGAGTCTATTGATGTCTGGCAGGTAGGGTCTATAGATGTCGGCAGGTAAGAGTATGTAGATGTCTGGCAGTTAGGAGTCTATAGATGTCGGGCAGGTATGAGTCTATAGATGTCTGGCAGGTAGGAGTCTATAGATGTCGGGCAGGTATGAGTCTATAGATGTCTGGCAGGTAGGAGTCTATATATGTCTGGCAGGTAGGAGTCTATAGATGTCGGGCAGGTATGAGTCTATAGATGTCTGGCAGGTAGGAGTCTATAGATGTCTGGCAGGTAGGAGTCTATAGATGTCTGGCAGGTAGGAGTCTATAGATGTCTGGCAGGTAGGAGGAGTCTATTGATGTCTGGCAGGTAGGGTCTATAGATATCTGGCAGGTAGGAGACTATAGATGTCTGGCAGTTAAGAGGCTATAGATGTCTGGCAGGTAGGGTCTATAGATGTCTGGCAGGTAAGAGTCTATAGATGTCTGGCAGGTAGGAGTCTATAGATGTCTGGCAGGTAGGAATCTATAGATGTGTGGCAGGCAGAAGTCTATAGATGTCTGGCAGGTAGGAGGAGTCTATTGATGTCTGGCAGCTAGGAATCTATAGATGTGTGGCAGGCAGAAGTCTATAGATGTCTGGCAGGTAGGAGTCTATAGATGTCTGGCAGGTAGGAGGAGTCTATTGATGTCTGGCATGTAGGGTCTATAGATATCTGGCAGGTAGGAGACTATAGATGTCTGGCAGGTAGGGTCTATAGATATCTGGCAGGCAGGAGTCTATAAATGTCTGGCAGGTAGGGTCTATAGATATCTGGCAGGTAGGAGACTTTAGATGTCTGGCAGGTAGGGTCTATAGATATCTGGCAGGTAGGAGACTATAGATGTCTGGCAGGTAGGGTCTATAGATATCTGGCAGGCAGGAGTCTATAAATGTCTGGCAGGTAGGGTCTATAGATATCTGGCAGGTATGAGACTTTAGATGTCTGGCAGGTAGGGTCTATAGATATCTGGCAGGTAGAAGTCTATAAATGTCTGGCAAGCTGATTTGTGTTTGCTGTTTGATCTTAATACAAAAGACTGTTAGGCGACAACTGGAATCGATTGATCAACTTTACGCAGGAGTTACAAAACGTACAATACAAACCAATCTGCTCAATCAAACAATTAAGTTCCTGCAAACTGGACATGGATTAACAAGACTTCATCTTTAAAAAAAAATTCATCTAACATGTATAAGTACACATTGCTAAGTGCCGCAGCTGTATTCGTTGAATTATAACTTTTTTTGTGTGATATTTCCTTACAAGGAAAGTAGTGAAGTTATGATAATTGGACAGCATTAGGTTTGCTAACTAGAATTTACTATAGGTTGAAGTTTCATGAGTCTGAATAATTTTTGACATTAAGAGTTTTTTAAACAATGATAGTGCCAAATTTAAACATTTGAGTAAAGGCATAAGGGAGTCAGACTCTGCCTTTGAGCCTTGTGGAATCTTAAAGATAGGGACTGTGGCCCCAACTCACAAGTTAGGGGCGAATCAAGCTTCCAGACCAAGGGCACTGTCAACCCACGTTACGTCACAGTGTGTTGATGAGTTGTCTCCCTGGCAATATGTGTGTTTACGACTAGAGTATTGCTTACTTACACCTTTGAAAATAAAAGGTAAAAAAAATAATAAGTATTGAGAATTCTTTTTTTAGTTGAAAAAAAAAACAAAACAAAAAACGAAACAAAACAAATTAAAACGAGTAAAAAATAAGAAAATAATTTATTAAGATAGTTTATGCATAAACTATAAATATTTGATGACATAAAATATAATACATTTCCGCTGCATGTGACACCACCATGTCTGTATAATGAATAACACCTGTATACGTGGGACGTGGTGGTCGAGAGGTAGCGCTTTCGACTTTCATACCGATGGTCACGGGTTCGAATCCACACGAAGGTGAGGATCTGTTCTCGCGGCCTGAGGAGTCCCCGAGTCACCCAGCTCCGAATGGGTACCTAACTAGACAATAGTTAGGCGGCTGGGGTAATGCGTGGAACCCCTATAGCCGTGGCCTGTGACCGCTGCATCACTTGCCAACAGATGCATGGTCTGTGGACGCAATTATCCTCTGCATAGATACACTGTGTGGTAACAGTTGTGATCTTGCTGACAGCTGGGAACATTTTATCCAAACAAACTAAGTAAATGTTTGGCTCTCCAGCTACTGTTTAAATTATCGTTAGTTTAATTTGACGATTACTACATAAAGATCTCACGGGAAGAGACAGTTGTGTGACATTTTTTAGAAATTCAAATGTTGACGTTTAAAACTAGTAAGATTAATCATTTATTAACCAAATACATTTGAATTTCTCATAGGGTCCGGGACGTTGTTTTCACATTATAACTTATTCAAATTATTTCTTTGGTACCATCCAAGTCTATCACATATCTATAATGTGTAATTCTTATCATGGTCAAACCATGCCGGACACCAAGAAAGCTAGCTGTCTGACCCCACCGACCATATATATATATATATAACTCTCATCATGGTCCCCACCGACCAATCAGAAAAGGTAGAAAACAGCCTGGGAGGTCATCGAGACCAATAAATCGTTGAATTGAGGTCAATTATTTTGCTCTTATAGAAAACGAAATAACATGTATTTCGCAGTGTAGTGGTTATTTCATTCGCCTAACGCGCGGAGGCTGCAGGTTCAATCCCCAGCTAAGACATCACTTCTTTAATTTTTAAAAATGTTTGTGTTTGTGCCGTTCATTTTCCACTTTCTTCTCGAACATGACTCCGCACCACGGCTGTTCATTCGCGTTGTTCTGATTTCTTCGTGATGTAGTTTTGTCTGCCCCCCCCCTTTATTTCTTTGCAATATTTATGAGCAAGTCTGCGGTGTATGCTACGCCGCTGGCCGCATCTAGTATGGTATAAATTAAAAAAATTATTTAACGTCACATAGGCATTTCTTCCTTGGTGGTCTTGATATGTGTATTCCCTTTATTTTCCTTGATGCCATTCTCCCCGTGAAGGTAAAGACCCAGTACTCAGTGGCCGAGACATTCCCAAACTCTGATTCTCAGGTTGATCAAAATTATACAAGAGACAAAAGGGATATTCGACGTTTATTTATTTCACATGAAAGACATATTTCCTCAGATTTCATTTCCTTCCGTTTTTGTACACGCTCAAAGTATTCTAATAAAAAGGTGTTGCCGTGACACCCACATTTTCTTAGAGAGACACTTTGATGTTTAGTTGTTCGACCCCACACGAAAACTTAACTTTTATAATGCCGGAATATCTGTGGAGCCGTGGACCTAATGAACGGAAATTTCCTGCTGGTTACGCCCACATAATCAAATTCTTCATAGAATGTACCACCCGCATATTTAGCTCATCAAAGAAGTTACCACCCAAGTTATAGCATTAAGTCACTTCCCAAACAAGTAGATCTATGTGATAATAATTGTTCTTCGGCATTTGCTTAAAGCGTAACTTAAAATGAAGTAAAAATTAAATGTCCTTATGTTAACTAACATCAAGATTGGTCTATGCTTAAAGGACAAATGAACATAATCATTAACCCACTCAAAATTTGGACCGACAATAGTATCTTAAAATTATAACTTATTTCAAATAAATAGCTTTATATATATATATATATATATATATATATATATNCCCCCCCCCCCTCTCCTCCCAAGAAATTATTGTTCAGCTTACTGTGGTGCCAGAAATATTTTAAAATAATGACTTTTAGCCCAATCGGCGCACCATAAGTCTCAATGGAAGTTTGCTAACCCGCACCGTCTTGTTGGTGGTTATTTCCTTTCTTCGCTCCCCTATAAAAGGAATGCAGCGCAAGTCTTCAATAACAAGGGCTCTTCACACAGATAGTAGGTAAATATTAGCCTTAAACATATTCTTTTAAATATATCGTAAGCAGATTTCACTCTAAAAGTTTTTGTTTTTCTCCTAAAAACTAAGTTGAATTTTCCAAACTAATTCACATTAAAATGTATTATTTTTTTAACCTAGCAAATTAACATATTTAAATTTAAGGAAGCAAAAAATATTTCATTTTAATAAATGTTATAGCTATGGAACTGCTTTCAGTGCTTCAGCCTGTATGAAGTTAATATTTAAAAGAAAAAGATATTGCTGAGGGGGGATGTCTCATATCACATATAGAACGCACATCAATGTTTTATGCGCTTTCATTTTCGGATTTCATATCGATTTTTGCTTTTATTTCAAATAAACAAAATTTACAGTTTAGCCATTCAGTTAAAAATATTAAAACTCTAAATAAGTAAATATCTTGAATCACGAAAATTATTTCAGAATATTATTACGAAGTACGGATAATCGAATACATGAATTTCATTTTTATCAAGTTTGTTTTTAAAATAATACATGGAACCACCTAATACTGTAAACCTTAATTCTCTTTAAAATATTTAAATCCTTCATTGTTCAATATTTATATGTATATCATTAACATGCAACATATTTTAAAATATCTTTAAGCATTCAGATTGTTTCCTTCAATTTTCTCCAGCAACCAATCAGTTTTTCACGCCAAATTTGTAAGAAAAGTAGTCTATTTGTTTTTACAGTATTTTTACTCCCTCCAACCAACCAACCCATCATCTTTTCATGAGAACATAGTATTAAAGCTTGATCGTTTGGCTACTAAATATTAATTTTAAAAAATTTAATATGACAATCAAATCAGTATATTTTTTTATTAATGATGCAACCCGTAACATCCCACCCGTGATGATGCAATGTATGGCAACTGGGTTAAACCAGTTCCTGATCTCGGAAAAATTTACCCTGGCAGTGAATTTTTAAGAGAAAAAAATTCTTTAAAGATTTCCAACTGAAAAGTGAACGCTTTGTCGTTTGGAAGTTCAATACTAGGCTGGTAATAATAAAATAAACGTCCCACGCAAAAAAAAAAATTATTGTAAATTTGGGCAAAAACTTTGATGTGACGATTCTGTCAAAGCCTTCCCTAGAAAGTTCTTTAGATTTTTAAACAAGTAATCTTTATATAAGCAACCATTTTTAGTGTTTTGTATTGTAGATTTTAAAAAAATAAAAATTGCTTCTGTCTAATATCAGCTTAAATATAAAATACAAACCCCATCCAAGAACATTCAGTAACTAATCATTTCACTATAATTTCTTACTTACAAACAAATTCAAACAAAGAAACAAACAAACAAATAGTTCCTTTTAAATTTGTATACTATTGAATTTTTAGAATAACTTTTGTTCTTCGCTATTTTTTTTAATTCACAATCTAATTATCATTATTTTTTCGCTAATATTTCAGATAAACATTGTTGAGTTCTTCTAAATGATAACATTTAATATCCATCATTAAGTTTTGGAACATAAACAAGATTTTGAGAAAACCAGCACAATTTTACGTTATTGTGACTACGTAGTTATTTTTAAAAACATATTGTTAGGGTTACCCTTAACGAACAACATTCCAACAAGACGAGACAACAAAGATTTTGAATAATTCCTGCCATCTGTCCGAGTCAAGATGACGCGTCATCTGTCAGTGCCAGGATTATCAGTGCTTCTCTTCCTTTCACTCGGTTATCATTTTCACAACTTTAGAACCGCTGCAGGAGAACAAACACTGGAGTCAACTCACACTAATCCGCGCTTTGCATATCAAATCATCGACTCAAGTCAAAACAGCGGTTCTAAAACTGTCAACAATCCCGTGTATAACGACGAAGATGGTGACGAAGATGAGCTCGTGGAGGAGTTGAGTGCACTGACCACTGTACCGCCTATAACAGTCTCATTCGTTGATCTCTTAACTTCTACAGAAAGGTAAGTCACAAATAATACAAATGGAGGAGACGTGAAAAATAGGTCATTCGAGTCAGTGTAAAAAACTTCAAAATATTAAAAGCTTCAATGACGGTTTACTTTCCGATCATTTCAAAAACATTTGCTTTAGAATTTTTCTATAACGCCTTTGTTTCCATAAATCATTTATACGAAAGTGAACTTCATTATGAAAATGGCAACGCACTCATTTCATCCTAATTCCACTCCTGCTGAATTTTGTACTTTGACTTAATCTGATTACATTTATACACACATGTATGCAAAAATATGTGGTCGAGCCAGATACAATTATGAGAGCTTATTATTCAGCTTAAACATTGTGTTGGCTCAATGAGTTGAAACATTCATTCTGTTTCAAGAACCACCTGCACTTATTTAATAACTATATCTGGGAGGCCATCAGTTGTTGTTTTTTTCACTATTATGTTATTCCGGGTAATTCTGTAATATCGGAAGCTTTTTTCCGGTAGAAAGTTGGGCGACAAGGGGGGGGGGGCAAGTTCGTTCGTCTTCGTCTTTATTAATTCCCCTGGCTATAGGCTTAGAATATAAACTGCTTTTGTTTTCACCGTTAGATAATTATCGTCAAAGGTAGCCATCCTATATCTAGGGAAAGATCTTTAACCTCATGGTAGGAAACGGTGACCAAGGTTAGTCTAATAGAAGGGAGACAAGTAAGTTGCTCATCTTTGCAAAGCCAACCACTTAAGACATAATGAGAAATTTAGTTTCGATCCAACTGAAGCTAGAACCAAACGCATGGTTTAAAGCTAACACTCAATGCAATCATTGAAATGGTTTCCATGTTATCTGCATCTCTATGTATAGGACGGTGAGAGCTGATTGTTATCGAAACTTAAGACCTATAAACGTATCAAATATTCACTGACAAAATGTTTGCTAATCCGCGATGGTCTTTTAATAAACCATTTTAAACTGGGTTGGAATATGGTTTCATCTCAAAATGTGCACCAAGTAGAATGTGCATAATATCAGCCAAAATTTAAAGCCACTCTACTAGAAGTCAAATATGAACGTTAACACTTTGGGTGCTGGCGGTCGAGTGGTCTCAACTTAAGATTGTGGACTGGGGCTAAGTAACAAGCTCAGGGCTGACTATGTTTTTATTTAATTTTTTAACCTTTTTTTATTTAAAAAAAAAGATTTTAATATTTTTTTTTAAGTAATAAAAACTCGAATGTGTATTTAAAGTTTTTTTTTTTTTTTTTTTAAAGGAAATCATTCTAGATTACATTAAAAGTCGATTCAAAAATGTAATTCAGAAACTAAACAAAATATGACGTCATATCCCTTCACGCTACATCACACCAAGAATGTGTCAATATAATGCACACCAAGAAACAATCTAACATAAGCATTGACAGAGCGGGAAAATCCCATTAACTATTATTCTAGGTTACATTAAAAGTCATTTCAAATCAATACTTAAGAAATTAAACAAAACAATTGCTATCGAAAAGATGCTGATAAATTACGGGAGTCAAACAGAAAGAGATTTTTCAAAAATACCTTCTCCAACATTGTACTAAATATTATTAGCTATTGTTGAGCGTTTGTTTCAACCCGATCGATGTTATGGTTGGCGAGAAATGGACAAAATACTGATATTTTCAGGTTTTTTGTTTGTTTTTTTTTTTTGGGGGGGGGGGCATTTCCCAGGAAATCCAGTAAGCCTTTCAGTAATTTTTTGGCCATTGGGACCTCCTTAGCATATTTGCTTAAGATCCGAACCCTCTATCTGGTATGGTTCAGGAGGAGTTGCATGTGCAAGCTCACATGTGCACAGACACTTCAAATGTATAAACAAGTTTTATCTACACAGACGCTCCTATTATACAGAAGATTATTACATCATACGTTTTTTAAAGAACGTATTGGTTTATACATACATAAAACTAAGAAGAACATAGTGGACGTCAGAAAACCTTCAGACGGGGTAATACCCTGAGATTGGTCACTTTGATGATCCTCATATCTAGCGACAGTCCTTGGATAATATAATCATTTGCTGAGCCTGGGTTGCGCTCACAATGTACCGAGTCCTTGGATAATATAATCATTTGCTGAGCCTGGGTTGCGCTCACAATGTACCGAGTCCTTGGATAATATAATCATTTGCTGGGCCGGGGTTGCGCTCACAATGTACCGAGTCCATGGATAATAAAATCGTTTGCTGAGCCTGGGTTGCGCTCACAATGTACCGAGTCCATGGATAATAAAATCGTTTGCTGAGCCTGGGTTGCGCTCACAATGTACCGAGTCGAAGTAGGAATATGAACCGCTACTTGAAACTTTGAAAGGTAAATTTTTTCGTGGGAGGCACTTTGGACCGTGTTTTTTGGTGCCTAAGTGATCCAATCATATGGAACCGCCTCGGGAAGTCCCCTAGCTAAGAGTTCCTCGTGGTGGGGATGGAATAGCTGGGAGGGTTTCCCGGGAAGACCTGATTCTCAGGGCTGCTGACACCATTCCACATGTTAGGCTGTTACCTTGGGTTGTGCAGACATATGGAGGGCTGTGATAGGCTGTTACCTTGGGTTGTGCAGACATATGGAGGGCTGTGACTTATTGGAAGTCAAAAAGTAAAAAAAAAAATAACAAAAAGCGGCCGATAAATAATAAAAAAATATCCTGTAGAAAATATGACAATTTTGGTTTTAAACTATTGATGACGGTAATGTTCAAAATGTTGGTAAAGTTTGCTTACCATGTTTCTAACAATTCGCCTACTTATCAAACCAAACAAAAAATATATGAAGCTAATGTCAGTGATAGAGTCTGACTCAGAGAAAGAAAATGACGACAGCTCTTCTGATGAATCACTACATTATAAACTGGAGATGAAAGATCCTGAATCCATTAACCTTTTAGAATCGTGAAAAACTAATTAAACACCGATATCAGATAATGTCATTCCTTGCCAAGACCGTTTCGTGCATACCAGCTTCCTCAGTTCCTTGTGAATGATTGTTCAGCTCTGCTGGTTATATTGTTAATTAGACCCGCTCATCACTTGAACAAAATATTGTCAACACATTAGTCTTTTGCGCAGTTGTTTAAAAGATAACATATACTGGAGACATTCCAGTGTTATTTAGATTTTCAACAAGAAAGTTTAATAATTGTTACCTATGACATCATAATTTAACAACGCTTCTTTCGTTACCTTGTCCCTTCGCGTGATTCGTAGTGTAGTGGTCATCATGTCCGCCTTGCAAGCGGAAAGTCCTGGTTTCAAACCCCAGCTAGAATAATTGGAAAAAAAAATAATGATTTTTTCTGTCTGTTCTTTTCCCCATTTTTAAAAATTATTATTATTATTATTTCGAACATGACTAACCCTCGCTGAGGTCGGCCAATCACAGTTTATAGTTGGCATGGGATGGTAGTAAACGGTGGGGGGGGGGAGAGCTGGTAACAACAACCACTATGCACATGTCTCCACGTCTACTCACTTTTATTTTCATTACTTCGTGCTGCTGTTTGTGTCCGTTCTCTCACCCCGCTCCACTTTCTTTGCACAATCTGTGATGAGCAAGTCTGCGGCCTATGCTATGCAGCTGGTCGTAACTAGTGCTGTTATATTTTCTATTTAAAGAATGTCTCAACTCTCGCCTTTTTAAAAACCTAAACAACCGATGAAAACTAAACATGTTATCAACTTAAAGATATCATAATGTCAAATTACATGAACTTCACAACTTAAAGATATCATAGTGTCAAATTACATGAACTTCACAACTTAAAGATATTGTAATGTCAAATTACATGAACTTCACAACTTAAAGATATCATAGTGTCAAATTACATGAACTTCACAACTTAAAGATATCATAGTGTCAAATTACATGAACTTCACAACTTAAAGATATCATAATGGCAAATTACATGAACTTCACAACTTAAAGATATCTTAATGGCAAATTGCATGAACTTCACAACTTAAAGATATCTTAATGGCAAATTGCATGAACTTCACAACTTAAATATATCTTAATGGCAAATTACATGAACTTCACAACTTAAATATATCTTAATGGCAAATTACATGAACTTCACAACCCCAGACATAGTTTTTTTTTTAAAAACAAATTATTTAAAAGAGAGCAATGCATGATAACGTCGCTGAAATGGGGCAAAGATGCTCTCGAAAGATAATATGTTAAGATTGTTCGAATTTCGATGCTTTAAAAAAATGGTAAAAATAATAATAAAAATATAGAGACGTTATTTATCGAAACCCAGCCTCCTTTCCCTCACCCACACTCAAAGATTCACTTAAACTTGTCAACACTGTTAACAATGTTGTCTTGTTTTGAAGGCCGGGGGGGGGGGGGGGGGAGACGAGGGCTTAAATTATTTCAATATTCAATAATCTTCTATTCAGAAGGAGCGTCTGTAATATATATAAGATACTCTGCTTTTGAACAAAACAAAAATGATGCTATGAGCACTTTTTCTAATTGTTAAACATTTTTATATCACTACCTATTATATATATAATATAGAAATATGTAGGCTACTATAGATGTCTACTAAAATTTTTCACCTTTTTTATGAAATCGAAGTTTGACTTGTTTTAATGAGCAATTTCTGTGGCCAGATGTTCTTTTAATTAAGTTAAATTTCATTTCACAGAGAAAAGCAGGCAAGAATGCGTATCAGCAAAGAGAGGGTTCAGCCAGCGTCCCAAAGTGACAACCTTCAGAAACATAAGCAGATGGTCTATGACAGGTTCCGTAATGAAATCAATTTGTTTCTCAACTGGAGTCCGTCATCTCAGGATAGGAACTGTTATTTGGCAACATGTAAGTATTGTTGTCAGCGTCAAATAGTGTCTGCAAAGTCTTGTAAAATAAGTTTTAAAAATGTCTCCTTTTGAAAGATAGTTTGATGGCTAACTGCAACTGTTTCCACATTAAGGACCAGCATGCAATTAATAGATTTTTTTTTTGCTGTTGTTGTGTACAGGTACTGCCCCAAAATCTATCAGTGATTTGTTGTGGAAGAACACATCACAACCAGGCATGAAGCTTCATTTCAGCCTTCCGAGATTTGACAAGAAACGAGACGTTCTCGAGTTGAAATCAGCAAAACTAAGGCTGTTTGTTAAACCAAGAAAAGGTAAAGATTCAATACAACCTGGTGGTCTCCCTTTTTCATATTACCTGATGCATACCGATGTACAACAATAGTAGTAGTACTACTGTAGTAATGTATTTTGATTTAGTTTCACACTTTATTGTAGATACTTATTAATTTAGAGGTTTTTAATTAAAAGTAAATTAGTAGAGGGATCGCCAGAAATTCAATGTATGTTTCCTGATAGCTGTAGCTCTTTCTTCAAGATGAGTAGTCGAGTTCTTGGGGAGTAAATTTATTAGTGATGATTCCGGTGTGAGTTACCCCTTATGAATGCCAGGCTGCATCCAAATAAATGTCAAAGTTGTTATATATTTTAAAAAAACAAAAAACAATATAGATCAATTTTTGGAGTTTTTATAACTCAAATCTTATTTATACAGCTATATTAATACAGACTTTTTCAAATATTTAGTAAGATCTACTAAATACTGGCGCATGTTAACATATTAATGACTAGAAAAACTGACATGGCAAATAGGATTAGGAGTAGACGATTGGTTGAAGAAAACAAAATCTAATGTGTTTTAAAAAATTGTTTACTATTAAATTTTTTTTTAACTTATCAGAGTGTCCTTGTTTTGATGAAGACAATGAGGAAATCTTACAGTATTTGGTCACAGTTTATCAGTTCATCCGACCTTTGTCAATACGAAAGAGAAACAGAGGTATGTACGAATTGAGAAACAGAGGTATGTACGAATTGAGAAACAGAGGTATGTACGAATTGAGAAACAGAGGTATGTACGAATAGAGAAACAGAGGTATGTACGAAAAGAGAAACAGAGGTATGTACGAATTGAGAAACAGAGGTATGTACGAAATGGGGATTAGTCTGGGCTGGTTTGATAAAGGAAGAAATATTTTAGTCGCCTGCCGGCTGATGAGGCTCAACGTGCTGACAATGGCACGCGTGCCATAGGTTCGCCATCACTGCTATGTGATGTGGGGGCTTTCCGTCAAATAAGTTAATTAACATAAATCCTATAAATAGTAAACGTTTTATTCTATAATAATACTAATTAATGCTTCACTCAGGCCCTTAGCCACTCCTCCATATTAAACAAGCACCCCAAACAATGTTCAACACAAAGCCAATTGGCTACAACAAAATTATGTATTCGTATAGCGAAAGAAAAGTTTTCATTCTGTCTGTCTGTCTGTCTGCCTGCCTGTCTGTCTATCTGTCTGTCTCTCTCTCTCTCTCTCTCTCTCTCTCTNTATATATATATATATATATATATATCTAATCTGTCTATCTAGTCTATCAATTTATATATCTATCTATATATGTAGTTCGGTATTTCTGTTTTAAATCCATCTCCCTACGTTATGTGTAATTTAGATATATGATTATTTATTTTTTTGAATTATTTTAGACGACCGATATTGGAGATTTAATAATGTTCATATGGCATGTGTTATAATTGGTTTTCATTCACAGTGGTCTACAAACAGAAGATCTTGACCGCCATCATGATCCCCGCTCGGGGCAATGTTTGGATCAGTTTGGACATTAAGAGGGCGGTCAGTACTTGGCTTAAAAAATCCAAGAAAAACTTTGGTGTGGAGGTCATGGTGCAAGGTGTCTATGGGGAACCGGTCAGGGCTAGTGACGTATTTGTGCTCCCAGATTGTTCATCAGCCACAGGTAAATGACTTTGATGATCTGTTCCAGCATAAAATGAACACCATTATCAATATCCTTGCGTTTAACATAATTATTAATACATACTTTTATATTGATTATATAATGAAAAATTATTCTGGAAAAAAAAAACCCTTCAGGGCCGGTCATAACATTGAGGGCCCTCGTTGTGGCTAAGTATGCAAAACTAATTGCATGGGGCCTAGTTTGTGTAATGATAAGGAATTAATAATGATCTTCAGTGATCTTCATAGGTGGGGCTTATGAAAGTAGGGGGCCCACTGCGCCCGCATAGGTTGCAGTGGCCTAAGACCGGCCCTGAAAACATGAAAGTTAAATAGCCACCTACAACGAGGACACTATAATTTGTTAAACCAGAGCCACAATGTGAACACAATAGTTTTTTTTTTACATCAGATCGCGCTGACCACGTTAGACTGACAACAGTGGGGATGAGACTGCAATCAGGCTTATCAGTTAGTAAATGGATAATGTGTAAACAGGGCACGAGTGAGCCTGGCAGGACGTAACAAAACAGCGAACGTTTCGGCAAACAGCCTTCCTCAACGAACAAACAATACACAAATAAAACGAATATAAAGAAATAAAAGATAAAAACTTGGATGCGGTGAAATCCGGAGAGTCACTGCAAGCAATAATAAGAATAGAGTAGTGTGAGCTTTAATTATATATGTTCCCTGTTTACAGGTTTTCCATTTACTAGACTGACATAGGCAAACATTAACGCTATACTAGAAACCAACATCGTTGTCATAAAATGGTCAATGAATCATGCAGACATTTAGTTATATATACAGAAGATTATTGCAATCATTCGTTATTGGTTCATATCTAGACTTGCATTTTTATAAGAGTTTTAAGTAATAATAGTGTGTTGATTTTCCTGTCTTGTCTGGCAACCATTCCAAGCCTGATTTCCAGTAGGGAAGAACGAGATTTTCATGTTTGTTCTTGTATATTTTTTTTCTAAGCTTAACCTCTTATTTATCTTTCTCAGAACGAACCTGTGAAGATGATAGAGGAGACCCAATACGGCCGGTTATCTGGACACCTAAGATGACCAGTGACCTTGTGGTCAATGCCAACACGCCCTACTTAGATGTGATCGTCATTAACAGGACGATGGACATGGTCATTGAGAGAATGGTGTCAGACATGAATCAGGCCTTTCAGCAGCAGATTAAAAGCGACGATTACAGAGCTCAACTAGATGTAGACACGTGAAATAGCCGAGTGGCCAGGAATAGGTTCAACAGATATCAGTGGCCAGGAATAGGTTCAACAGACATCGGTCTAAAGATCTTGCCAGACAAGAATTGAACAAATTATGTATAATTTTGGATATATTTGAAAGACTATTTGTTATATTTCTTAATGAAAATGTATTTTGTTGCTATGGGATAATGCTGTTAAGATAGATCGATATAGGGAGGAATTTTCATTTGATGGTTGAAAAAATAAGTCGATATTTAGAAGTAACATTAAGGTCTAGCAATACCAAGATTATACAGGCAAACTTGGAGATTTACTTACCTTCCCTAAGGGAAGATGCGGCCAAGTTTGTTTGAAAGATTGCTCGCTACTGTACTCGTACCATGTGCTTCTTTAAGTTTTAAAATCTTGTAATTACAGGCTACGATTACATTGTTATGATTAGATTGTGGTAAGGAAAAAACTATGATTTCCACATTATTATTGCTCTACCTTCCCAAATCTAGCTAGGCTAAAATTAGCTCACGTTGTTGACCTATAAATAATCACTTATAAAGCTGTCTTTCCCAAACTTTTAGTATACTTGAATGTAAGTCGGCGAGCAAGACCAGGGGCGGATCAAGATTGCCCGGGGCTCCTCGCTGCAATCCCACCTGGGGCTCGGTCCAGCCACCTTTATTATACAATATATTACGTTTGGGGCCCTTAAATCCATGGGGGCCCCTGGCTTTAGCCCCATCAGCACCCCCTTAATCCGCCATAGAGCAAGACGAACGTTGAAATTGCGAAGGACGCAATTATCTTCTGTATAGAACTTATACGGATTTGCACTGTTTTAAATTGTGGTTCCGGAATATTGAGTTTGGGCAACAGAAGACTCCACTTTAGAACACTCTACACCCCCCCACACACACACTTCTGAGTGGGGTCTTAGTCAATTTTCAATCTTTCTTATTCAATGGTAAAAAAAAAGTAAATTTATAATTTGAAATAACTAAATATTTATCATATATATATGAGCGTGTGTATGTAAACATAACTTTATATGATATGAAGATTTGTTTTCTTTACCCGAAAACGTAGCCTATTCTACAGTAACTATGTAAACACCATGGCAATAAGGCAAGTAGGCCTGGCTAATGGTCCTCTGAAATTTTAACCAGTGGAGAGTTTATAGAGGAAATGAGCCATTACAGATGTAAAAGAAGGAAACATTATTACGCCCTGAAAAGAAGTCCATTTCTTCAGCTGAGTAAAGAGAATATCAGACGACCTGGTAGTTTTCAATCACATGCTACATCGTTCCCACTTACCATGTAAATCCTCCCACCCCCAAGGAAAAGCGACGTCTGCTGTTGGTACCATAGCAACCTGCTCTATTGTATACTCTAGTACGTACTCTAGTAAATGTCAGTAGTTGCTACAAACTCACGGCGCAAAATATTATTTCTAGATTGGGACCATGGCATTATCATAGGCATGACTTTATCAAGGCAAGCTGATACGCAAATCTTGCCCCGTCGAAAGCCAATCCCTCGTATTACATCGTGACGCCTACGAATGACTACTTGAAACAATAAAATTTAAGTCGGCGAGAGATACAAACGTAGAAAACGTGTTAGTGTTACTATACATAACTAGGTGGACGTAAACGGAGCACATCAGGCGCATTTTTGAACCCCTATGTCTCAATGCTGCATGATTTAAAAATAACAATTATGTATACGAGTAAGAGATCTCCATTGTATTTAACTTGAAATAAAGCTCTTTCTTTGTTGATAACAATCGGTGTTTTTAACGGAGTCTGACTCTATCAATGGAACACTGTTAATTATATTTAGAAGTAAAAAACAACTGCGCATAAATCAAGCAATTGAAAGTTTCCAGCACCGTCAATGAAGAAAAATTATCATGTTTTATTGTTTCAGTTTTGTTGTTGTTGTGTTAAAATTCTCCTTTGTTTAGCTAGTTTCTTATTGGTTTTAATTTATGACATTGAAATAATATAAGTAGGGCTGATTGCATGTTGAAAAAAATATTTATTTTCGTGATTCAATATATAATTGAAAATGTACTATTGTTAAGTCTTTACAATTCTCAACATGTGTATGTTCGTAATGCATATTTTATGTTACTGTGGTTGGAAGCTTCATAAAAAAAAAAATGAAGTTCATGTAATGTTGTAAGCCATTTAAAAATGTTTGTAAATTTTCATATAATTTTTTTTAAAATTTCGTTGCATCTAATCTATTACATTAATTAATTACCTTATGCGTATTACCTGATCTGAACACAACTACCTCTAATTGCTGCATTATGTATGCACTGTAAATGGTTGCACTAAGTGTTTCTAAAAGTAGGCGCCATTTGGCCCATCAGAGGACAAAGCCCATATAGTGTACATATACTAAATACTTATTTTAATTTTTAAACATGGAGGGCTTGTTAAATTAGCTTAATGTTGGATTCAGTGACAGTTCTTATACTGCCATAATACAACTGCTATAATACAACTACCATAATACAATACAACTACCATAATACAATTACCATACCAACTGACATGTAGTTTATCAATAAGTGCAGACAGAACACAGTAATACAAACTAGAGTGAAAAACTTAAGTTGATCATTTAAAATTTTAGTTTAAGGTTAACATATTTTGAAAAAAATAATTTATTCCTTTGTAAAAGTTCTTGAAAACTCGTAGTCTGAAATATTAATATGTCTAGGCATAGTAAAATATTTCAACACTTGGTCCATTGAACTTTTAAGAGGTTTTCTCTTCTCATTACTTTTGTGATAATGAGTTATTAAATAGCTGAAATGTTTTGTAGAATTCAAAAATGCTGTTGATAAATCTAAACAAACGAAACAAAAAAAAGAAAGAAGAGAAAAAAAATCATGTGTGAATATCATTTTCTCATTTTGTGACATTGCCAAGAAAAAGTTGGCGGTGATGGTTTGGTTTGGGAGAGAAAGTGATTGGATTTGATGTTGACGAAATATGATTTTTATCATAGTCTAAACTCTGCCTTTCTTATTGATATCTCTTCTCAATCAAACAAGATTTTGAATGCTAATCTAATTCTTCAGTTTTATCTGTACCTGCATGTGCTAACAGCCCTGGTATATGATGCTAGTCATGAGTCTGGGCCTATTGTTTAACATTTTGCAAAAATGTCTTTTAAAAAAAAAATAAAAATGAATAATATGCAGCAATACAAAATTAATTTATTTGTGAAAATATGTTACTCCATGTATTTAATTTTTTCTTATAGTTCACTTTTGATTTAAACAATTCTTTAAAAATATCTACTAGCTATGTATTTATTTAGTAACCCCAACCCACTGTTCAATCATTACACTTTCTCCATTCTTTAATAAGTTTACTATTCTTTTCACTAACACTGTAACACATTTTTATTTATGAACTATTTGAACTTGTGTCATTCCATTATAACTTATTTAATCTAAATATGTTAACTGCAATCAAATATTACCACTTCATTTTGGTCTGGCACCACCGATATATCATCATATTAATATTTATTTTATTTTACAGGTATAATATTAAGATGGCAAAACGAGCATTTCACTTGTTGACTTGACTTTATTTTAAAATAAATGTTAAACAAACATCATTAACAGTATTACAATTAAAAAAACTAGAGTGAAAATAATTCAAATCGTGTACATGACTTTAAAAATATTTAAAAAATTGGATGTCTGATAAGTTAATACCATTGAAGGTGTATATAAGAATTTGACAACTTAAAGTGCATGTGCAACTTTTGGTTTTAATAAAATGTTGCTTATATTGTCAGTTTTGTTTAATTTTAATTTATGATTTGACTGTAATTGAGTTTTAAAAATTGGTCAAATAAAACTAAATGTTATTTATAATATACTTATGGCCATGTTGTTATTTTATCTGTCTCAATCAACTTCTGAAAAACCCAGTGGCATTTATCCTTGAATAATTAAAAAAAAAAATAAAAAAAAATATTTAAAAACATATTAAATTTCCTTTTAATGAAGGGAAACAATTAATATTTTGTGAGACAATAATTGGTTCTGACGACAATTAATTACAATATATAACATTTATTTACAAAAATTGATAAACATTCACACAAGAAAAATATGTAGAATTGTCACCTCATGTATCTTTTATAAAGCTTTTGTAAATTAAAAAAAAAAATCATCGTTTGCAACAGACTCATATTTGTGAGCAGTTGAACTATTATTATTTCAATCAATGCCTATGCTAAAAGATTTCAATACCTATTTTACCACATTTATTACCTACTTATCTCACATGCCTACTACACCAGACATCATCCTCAGTTGAGCCCAATTCAACAATGAGTTTTAAAAGACAAACTAATTTAAACTTTAATCTTACTTATAAAATGTTACAACATGTTAGTGTATTCCACTCCATCTTTCTAAGAAAATATAATAAAAAGTTAAACTTCAGTGCTTTCAACATTGTAATTTCTTCTTACAATTTTACAAAGTACTTAATATTTCAAGAACATGCTTCTTCAATCAAGCTCTAATTAAATATTTTTTTTTTTACTAGTGGCGTCACTTGGGGGGTGACACCAAAATGTAAAATTATGTATTTTCTCAATATTTGCCACTAGCAGGCCCATTGGGGATTTATGGGGCAAGTCGTGCGGGGCTGACCCATGAACTACTGCACTGGGTGACACCAACCCTAGTGAGGCCTCTGTTTTTCCTATGGTTAGGATACGCAGCATCTTACAAAAAAAGTTAAAACTAACTTTTCAGTCTCAGCAGGATAAATATCTCAACTAACTTAAAGTTTTCATTATAAAAATCTAATACATTCTTCACTTTCTTCAGTGTTAGGATTTCAGTAAATAGTGTTAACACTGAAATAGTTTACAATTAAAAAGCAATTGTTTTTGCTGATTTTGTCATTAATTTAGGAAACAGTTCACAGCCTATAGCAATGATCAAGCTCACAGTTTACTTGACACTGGGGTTAACATCAACAAAATATGGATGTTGGAGACTGTCCTCTGCAGACATGCGATCAGGTGGATAGCACACTAACAGTTTCTGGGATAAAATTCAATCAAAATAAGAATAATAAATGATAAGGTCATGAAATACCAGATTTTAAAAAAAATAGCCTATAATTTTGTGTATGGGAAGAGCATCAGTGAAATATAAGATATAAAAATAATTTCTTTTTTAAAAAGTGCTCAAGAGAAAGAATCAAACAACTCGTAAGAATCCCATATTATTCACATTTTCCAGTATGACAAATCTAAAAACCTCAACCATCTTTGTCTTCTGGGTATGCAGTCAATCTCTAAACTATCTCTACCGCCCCCCACCATCTTTTTTTTTCAATTCCCATATCAGACAAACCTTAAGTTTTAATCAAACAATATACTACCTGGAGAAGATCCCTGCCTTTAGAGTTCAGTTTTGGAACTACTTGCTGCCATGTTGTACTAACATGATACATGGGAAAGGGCTGGCGAGTTAAAAGAGATTCTGTGGTTTATTTAGCAAAGTAAAATCACATTTTTTATTATATATTTCATTGTAACCTCTTTTTAAAAAAGACATTTCTGATGAAAGAAATGAAAACATTAAATTGTGAAATCTGATGAAAGAAACAAAAACATTAAATTGTGAGATTCAATTACAAGGAAAAAGTTCTGCAAGCAGAAACAAAAGACACACACAAAACGGATGTATTTATTTTAAAATGTGTGTTTCATTTACTGAGGTAAGAGGGCGTTATATAAAATAAAGATAATTTAAAACTATTAATATTAAAGAGAGGAGAGAAGGAAAGAAATGTGATATAAGTTTATTGAATAAAGGAGAAAGTACCCGATAATTAGGCAGTTGAGTCAGCCCTGGCCAAGTGTCCTCTGTAGGTGTGCCCAATAGTCTGAAGCTTTGGTTAAGAACACAAATGATGTCACTAAAAGTATTGCAACGGGAAATTGCTTGACGTATTGATTTTCAACTTTTTAATAACTAAATTGTTTGGCTTTAATTTTGTATTACTTAAAATCTGTACTTAATTATCTTGACTTGTCTAAAAATTAGTATAGTAAAAATAAACGCACTTTAAACAAATTATACTTAAAGTTATAGAATAATAATAATAGAAATATATTAAGTCTAAATCTCAGTCTAGTTGAGACTACTTGTCGTAACCATTAAACTTAAACTAGTAAACTAGCCTTACTGAAAATGAGAATCTTAATCTTAGTAATAACCACAATACTTTTAAGGGCATTAACTTCAACCAAAACACAACCTAAAAGTCATAGTAACATATCTATAGTTATAAACCACCACAACACTAAGCACACATATTCAGTACCTGACTACACCTCTATCTTAAGTACAATAAAAGAAATTACACTAAAACAATGGAAACATAAAATATGTAGACATAGGCAAGAGCACCTAATTTTAATCTTGCTTCTCTCTGGCGACATAGAGCTAAACCCAGGCCCAGTACCATCTAAATGCCAAGTTTGTAGAAAAACATGCACAAGTAAACAAGGAGCAATTCAGTGTGACACCTGCAATGAATGGTACCACACAGTTTGCCTGCATGTTAATACACCCAAGTACATATCAATGGGTCTAAGAAATAAATATACATCTTGGCACTGCACACATTGTGGATTTCCCCAAATCAATTCAGACCTGTTTAATCATAGGGACCTGATCACCGCAAACTTTTACAGTGTTTTGGCTAATTCTAATATAAAAAACACCCTAGATAAAATCAGACCTGCCACACAAACCCATGAAAATAAAAAAATCTAATAATACTGACAATCAAAACACTCTTAAAACTCTAACAATTAATTTCCAAAGCATAAAAAATAAAATTCCAGATTTAGAACTTCTTATAAAAACAGAAGAACCAGACATAATTGCTGGTTCTGAAACTTGGTTGAACCCCAACATATATAACTCTGAAATTTTTAGCAGCAATTATAATATATTTAGAAAAGATAGAACAGACAACCATGGTGGCATCCTACTTGCAATAAAATCAACTCTCATAGCCGAAGAAATTAACACACAACCAAACTCTAATATAGAATCTGTTTTTTGCAAAATAGTTACACCAAA
>MUZC01004529.1:194362-250947 GCA_002072015.1 Radix auricularia | reverse complement strand
AAGAACAGATCATGTGAAACACAATTGATAGGTCTAATAGATGATCTATCAAAAGGCTTAGATAATAATGATCAAATAGATACAATATTACTAGACTTCTCAAAAGCATTTGACAAAGTTCACCACCTTAGTTTACTTAAAAAACTTAAATACTTTGGAATCTCAGGTCCCTTACATCACTGGATCCAAGATTTCCTATTGGGTAGGGAGCAAACTGTAATAATTAATGGATCTAAATCTACACCAATAAAGGTTAACTCAGGAGTTCCACAAGGAACTGTCCTAGGTCCCTTACTATTTTTAATTTATATAAATGACTTACCCAACAATATCTCAACAGGAACTAAAGTTAGGTTATTTGCTGATGATTGTATAATCTATAGAACAATCAAGTCAGAACAAGATAGCAAAATTTTACAAAAAGACTTAGATGAATTAATAAAATGGGAAACTAACTGGAGTATGTCCTTTCACCCAGAAAAATGTCAACTGCTAAGAGTAACAAAGAAAAAGAAACAAATAATTTCAAAATACTTCATTCATGGAAAAGAACTAACCCAAACTAAAGATGCAAAATATTTAGGAGTCATAATAAACGAGAAACTATCTTGGAACCCCCATGTCAATGAAGTTATTAAAAAATCAAACAAAACCTTAGGCTTTATAAAAAGAAACTTTTTCAAATGTAACAAAGATATAAAACTAAAATGCTACCTCACCCTGGTGAGACCTATACTAGAATATGCATCTTCTGTATGGGACCCATCCACCAAAGAAAATATTGATAAGTTAGAACAAATCCAAAAAAGAGCTGCCAGATTCATTACTGGAGAATATTCCAAACTGACAAGAGTAACACCATTAGTTAAATCATTAAACCTTGAAACACTGGAGGATAGAAGAACCAAGAGTAAATTAGTAATTATACATAAGGCAATTAATTCTAATTTAGAAATACAACACAAAGATAACTTAATACAACCCTCAAATAGACATAAAGATAAAAACACCTTTCTTATTCCATATGCAAGAACAAACACATACAAGTTTTCTTTCTTTCCGTCCGGTATTCGGGCGTGGAATGGGTTGCCTGAAGAAAGCAGGAAAGCCAACACTTTATCATCATTTAAAACTCTAGTAAGAATACAGGACTAAACACAAACCATAGAAATACGTAGGACGCAATAATCTTCTGTACAGAAGGAGCGTCTGTAACATATAAGATAAAATATTTTATATATAAACATGAAAAAGACATGGTTCATTGCTACAAAGGATATTTAAATATTCTCTTCAATTGATCATCATCATCATTTCCGGGGAAAAGTGGTCTTCCGGCATTGGCTAACTCTGGAACATTCAAACAAAAATAAAATGTATCTGGTAGACAAACTGAATCATTGGTCAATAGAGTTTAAAATAAGTACAACATGATTGTAACAAATATAACCTTTTCCCCTTAATCTATAAGATGGTACACAGAAAATGAAACTATTTATTTCACCATTGATCAATGAAATTAAATTTACCTGCAAAAATGCATCCTGCAGACCACATATCAATGGATGTTGAGTACATTTTAGCACCAAATAAAACATCTGGAGGTCGATACCACAATGTAACTACCTGATAAATAATTTTAATTTATTACTTCCTTGCGAAAAAACACTTACATCCATCCCCTCAATATAAATAAATACCAGTACAATTATTATTCCCTTTTAATGTTTTAAATTTTGACTTTTAGCAAAACTGTAAAGGGTAAGAGTATCAGCTTATACAAAGAAAAAAATGTTGATCAATGAGTCAAACAAACAAATAATTAATCGTTTTACTTGTGTTCATTTATATTAAAATAATTAGTTTTAGTTATTTTATCAACATCAATTGTCCAGTACTGCCATGTAATAGTTGTCAATTATAAAACTTAATTAAATTTTATAGATTCCACTAACCTCTGCTGAGTAAAATCTAACAGGAAATCCAAATGCTCTTGCAAGGCCAAAGTCAGCCAATTTCAATTCCCCATTCTGATACATGGGGACACAAAGCAACAACAAATGACTGGTGCTATTATTTATCACAACATAAATAAATATAAATAAATTGATAGATTTAATTAAATAATATTCAAATAAATTAAATTACTTTCTGACTAAAATAACCCACGTCATACCAAAAAAAAATCTGCATCAGACAAAGGGCTAAAAATATTTAAGTTGTTATAAAAGATTTTTTAAATTATAGTTTTTAGACCAGACAAAAAGTATTTTAATTTCAAAAGTTGAATGAAGTTGACAAACTTATCAAAATTAATCTTACCTTATTTATTAATAAATTTTGTGGTTTGAGATCTCTATGAAGAACATTGTTACTGTGACAAAATGCTATACCTCTCAATAATTGACACATAAATGACTGAAATTAAACAAAATAAAAATAAATACATATTGCAAAATCTGACACTGCTCACAACTTAATCTTATCAGTCCGGATGATAAATATATTATAAATTAATAAAGAGTAAAATATATAAACTTGGCCAAAATTGTGTTTATTTTTAAAAGTATGATAAAATGCATTGTTTCTTTACATGTTAAAAATTGCCATTTAAGGGATTTGTATATCCTTTTATACCCCTAAATATTCGACTATTCAAAGACAGAAAGCTTCTACAAGCCAATGACATGCCCAATAATTTTATAAAATCTTTACACAAAACATTTTTTTTTTAACCTCAGCAGTAGATAAATACATTTTTGCCTAGTTTCTGGTTCTGTCATTTTGCAATTATTTAAAGCTGAATGTGTAAACTTATGAGAGTTTTAACTTTAAACATACATGACACCATTATATTTCACTGGGTTTCCACTTTTTTTTCATAAAATTTTTAGACAATTTCTTGACTGGAAAATAAAATGTCATGACTGAAAACCATGAGGTCAAAGCATTTTTAAAACAGAAATAGCCTCTTTTATCACATATGAATTTGATTTTAAAAGTTTAAAGATACTTTTAGTTTTTTGTTTTAAGAATGACTAAATAAATCAATATATATAATCTAGCGGTTGTAGGGCGCCTACGCGCCCACTTTATCAGAAGACAAAATAACTTATCCTTGTTTGATAAATACAAAATATTAAAATTCCTGAAATGTACACAAAGTATATTATAATTATAATTCTTAAATCCTCTTTTTACATCGTTCTCTTTTTGAAAATTAAAATATAAGCTAAAGCAATGACATCAGTTATATTTTTTTACACTACACGCATTTATAACTGCTATGGACTGTTGGTACTATTTCAAAAATAATCTTTGATTTATAATTATTTTGCACACCTCCTGATGAACAACTTGTATTAAAATATAAGCTCAAACAATGACATCATATTGTTATGAGACAGGAAGTGAGTCAGTGAGTGACTTAAGTTTTTATATTAGTTATTGATGTAGGAGTGTTCGTAAAGCTATGTAATAAGGCAATAAAAGATTTTAGAAAGTGCACGCTAAAAAAAAGCCTTGAAAAAATTTACTGCACCAAAAATAACTCTTTTCGAAAGTCTGCAAAAAAAAATGTTAAAGTGGAGGTGGAAATGAAATTTAATATGTCTTTGCCTCTACATTTTCTGATTAAAAGGGACAATTGGAATATATTTATTTTGAGGATATTCGTCATTTTACACTAGTTTGCTTATAAAACACAAATCCATCAGACCAGTGAGCAGATGTATTTCTGCCAAAGGCAATAATGAAATTTTGCACAATCTCTACAACACTATGTTGGAGATGAAGGACATGTGCTACTGTTTCATTTAAGAATATATTATGATGCTGAAGTAAGTAAGGTCAGCAAAGAACAAAAAAGTATTTTAGGGTTGTGAAAATAAAATTTTGTTGATCTGCCATGAGGGCTTGTTTCAGACCATTTTCTTTTATACCTGTAATGGTACAGTGGGTTTAAAGCAATATGAATACAAAATAACTTTACCTTGACAACATCTGGATCAATTTCTCCATTACAAGCATCAAAATATTTCTTGAGATCTTGATCACAATATTCAAAGACAAGAGTAAGCTTCCTTTCACTGTGTACCACATCATGTAATCTAAATTGTGGAAGATATAAAACTGTAGTATTATCTGAAACTGAATTATTAAATATTAAAATTAAACTGTATTTTAACAAATATAATTTTGTTTCAAATTAAAATTAACAATCAGTCTTTGATAAAACTTTATGGAATTTATATATCTAATTCACCAGAACAAGTTGTGTGCAAATGAGCATGATGGATAACACTCAGTGGTGTAGACCAATCAATGTTTATGGTTGGTAAGGGATGGGGAGGGGGGCAGGTTTAAAAACTGCAGTGTGCATATCTTGAGACCAACAAAGCATCAGTGATCCCATCTTTTTGTGTTGGTGTTTGTGCTCTTTCTCCCCCCCCCCCCAACACCCCCACATCTTTGAGCAAGTCTGCGGGTCGTATCTAGTTATTTTTATTTTAAATAAAAAAACTGACTAAATTTATTTTCAATCTAAAATGCTTAAATAATGTTTCAATTTTTAACAACTTAATTTATTAATGCCCCATTTTAAAAATAATATAACACAATTAAATGGTTCAAATTTTAAAGATTGTATTTCATTAATTGAATAAAGAATTAATTTAAGCTACCAATATAACATCCCAGTACATCAAATGTATGTAGAATATAAAATGGCCTATGCCAGCATCAAAAGAAAATATCTATACTAGACTCTGCAGGAGTTTGGAAAACCCAACAAATTAACAATAATGATATATGTAGCATTGGACAAATCCTAAAGCAAAGTTAAGGATCATGGAGAATACTCCAGGGAATTTAAGATTATATCAGGTCTAAGACAGGGAGACTCACTGACTTGAATGCTTTTCAACCTAACATTAGAGATAGTTATAAGAAGCATTAATATTAATACACACCCCAGGAACAATAACTGGATGCTTCCTGAGGGAAACTCAGCAAAAATCAAGCTAATGGCACTCCTACCCCTACAACCAACCCATCCTGTACCGCATATATGCTGAGGACATAGCCCTGCTTGCAACACGTACTAAAGACCTATCAAAGTTCTTTATCAAATAGGAAGATGCATTAATGCATTCAGGGCTGGCAGTCAACAAAACAAAAAACAATACATGAACTTAAAGTTTAAAATTAGGAACCAGATTTTTGAAAAGTAAATGAATTTAAATACTTAGGATTGACACTAAATGAGAGGGATAAATTATTATCAGAAATTAAAGAAAGAATATAAGCCGGAATTAGGGCATATTTTATTAGCCAGATAATACTCAAAAGTAAAAACATTACAAGAGAAACAGCAACACTCTTCATAAAACATCAGATCAGCTAGAACGTTGACAAGTGAGACTTAAACCCTAACAAAAACTGCAGAAAACCTATTAAATACATGTGAGAGGAAAGTTCTCAGGAAAATATATGCACAAAGGATAAATATGGATGGAGCATTCAAACCTACTGTCTATATTAGGATTCCAGCAGAAATAAAAAGAGCTAAGTGTGCTTGGCAGGTCACTTAGAAAGAATAACAAATGGCGGAGTAGCGAAGAGGGTGCACCACCAAAACACCAGATGAAAAAGGGTGGAGGCCAAATCTAGACTTGATGGTTAGATAACAAAGAGAAAGATCTACAATATCTGGGCATTCAATGTTGGAGAAGAAAATTAGGACTGAGTGAGAATAGGTGGTGTGTCAGACCAATCACTACATGGCCATGGGATGTAGTGCCACTGGGATGGATGGATGGATGGACAAGTCCCTAATAAAAAATATTGGTTAATTATTTGAGAACTTAAAAAAAGAAAATTATTTAATATTAAATTAGAGCAATCATATAAAATATTTAGAAGATATATTTAAATGTTTAATACCTCACAACATTTTTGTGCTTTAACTCTTTCAACAAACATATTTCTCTTAGAGCAGAACTTGGAACTCCCTAGACAAAAACAATATGGAATAGCAATTAATTTCTTTACACAGTTTAAGTGAAAAATAATTGCTAATAGCTCAATGACATTGCCTATGTATTTGCATTAACCATTTCTTTTAAACAGCAAAATAATTCAATTGATTTTTAAAAAAATAAATGCCATTTCTAAACAAACAGCTTTAAAATCTAGGTGATTAATAATTTAATAAATTTGTTGAATTTGTTACATGTGCACATTTGTATCCCACAGATAGCAGCATTTGAGTTGGATTTCTTTGAATGTACAACTTGATGATATTTTCACGTCTTTTGTAGTAGTATAGTTTTACTGTAGAGAATGAATGACTGAGCAAGAAATGCTAATTTAACCTTTAAACAGATGAATTGAATAAGTCAAGTATACCTCATCATCATCATCAAGCCGAACTCGCTTCAGAGCAACAATTTCCAAAGTTTCCCGATTTTTAGCCTTGAAAACTGTACCATAAGTGCCTGTGAGGATTTTATTGTAGCTGATAAAAGTATTACATAAATGCAGAGATAAGAATACGCAATTATCATAAAACAAATTCACGCCACTGTGTATTTCTTTATGATATAGAGATTTTAATGGAAAAATACTAAGCAACACTTACGAAAATTTTGTTAAAAAGCCCTCTTACATAAGCAGAAAGAAGCTTTAAAAAATTTTTTTTTAAAAAGAGGAAATTATACCACTTATTAGTATTAGCTTTAACCTCAACTGCTACTAATAAAGTTTACCTTCTCCAATTTTTTCTAGTTTTTCATATTTCTGCATTCTTTCTTCTGTTCAGATTTAATACTTAAATACTACTTTTACATGAATGGATGATATCTGCTAAATTAGTTACTGTAGAAAAAAGAGAAGATTTGAAATATTAAGTTGAAAGACTATTATAATCAATTTTTATGAGCTAAATTAATTGAGTTTCAAGTAAATGCTATCATTTTTTTAAAATTCTTGATTATTTCAGTGTTCATTTTAGAGGCATTAACAGATATTTAAATTTTCTTCAAATGCTTTTCAATGAATAATAAACAAAGAATCTGTCATTTTTACCTATGTTCATTATATTATTATTTCAGATTAGTACAAATATATAGGTAAGGGGCCATCCATATATTAAGTAGGCAATGAGGGGGGTGTTTACTGAACGGCATAACACATTTAACTTGGATAATACTGAGCCTAGTAACATAAACCACTCAGGCTGCAAACTCCATTCAAGATCGACTGAGTCAAGACTCAAGACTAATATGCAATAATGTTTTTTTTAATTTAATGCAAACAAAATTCTGAACTTTTAATTACTTGGAAGTAATTAAAATTTGATTCAGACTAAATGTTCACACATTATCTTATCTATACAGACGCTCCTTCTAGGCAGAAAAAATTGCATCCACAGACAATGATGGATGATCTGTTGGCAAGTGATGCAGCGGTCACAGGCCACGGCTATGATGATTCCAAGCATTACCCAGCCGCCTAACTAGTGTTAGGTACCTATTCAGATCTCGGTGACTTAGGGACGCCCTATGCCCCAGGAACAAATCCTTGCCTTCACATGGATTCGAACCTGTGACCATCACTACGCCAGTCGAGTGTGCTGTCACTCGACCACCATGTCCCACACATTACTAAAATCAGTTCCTAAAATATATCTGTTTGATTTATATTTTCATTTCTTGAAATTAGTTAAAGTTTATCTTTAGCCCACCGGTACCCCAGGCGATATATATACATACCAAGACGGCGATTTCACTGCTTATAATGTTCTATTTTATCAGCTTTTTTATGCAGTGTTCAAGACAGTAACATGTGAATGCTCTACTGTATTTCTTCAAAAGTTTCAACATGATAAACACGATAATACAAAAAATTTAAAAGGGCCATCCATAAATGACGTCACGCGATTTGGCCGACTTTTACCCGCCCCCCGTCACACTTTGTCGCAAAACCTAAAGACCTCACCTCGAATATGACACCACAAAGCTTTCAACCACCCCACCCTGCCCAAAGGCCCTATTTTCTAATTGAAAATAAGCATATTGCAAATTACTTTTTTATCATTTAAGTATGTATTTAGTGTAAGACTGCACGCTAATATCGTAGCAAGCGTGAAGCTAAATTGAAAACCTCGTTAAATAAATTTAATAAATTGCGATCAATCAAACAGGAGGAGAGGGGGTATGAAAATATTACTTTTGTGATTATATAATATATGGATGTCCCCTAAAATATACTTATCAAGTCATGGGTGTGCGTTTAACAGTTACTCATGAAACTTCTATTAAAAAAGACATAAGAGTTATTTGTAAGTTTCTCAAAGTACTTAAATAAATTCTGAATTTTTTTTTTCGACTACTCTAAAAATAAATAAGAAAATAGTTTTAGCTATATTCTTCACATAAATGAATTGCTTGCAGGGGGGAATTTTTAAACTGACGAAAAGGTAATTGTCATTTTGAATATTCAATCAAAGCTTTGATTATATTTCCCAGTGGACTCTCACATAAAAATTTTAAATAATTGAAAATTAATACATTTTTAAAATAACATTTTTTTCAAATAGACGAAAAGCAGAAAATAATGCTTTGATTAGGAATGGATGTGCCTGAAATTAAATGATACGCTTTTCAGCTCGATCAATTAAAAATGTAGGGCAAACCTGAGGAAATCAATTAACCTTTAAACCCTTATCATTGCAGATTACAAACAATTCTTGAAGCATATCTAGAGAGTGATACAATAGGTTTGCTTTTTTTCCTTAAAATAGGTTTACATTATTTATGATGAACCTAAAAATGTCATTATAATCTCTGTAGATCAATGAGGAACCAAATTTGTGTGCATGTGCAGAGGAAAAAAGCTATGACATTGGGCTTGGGGGCAAAGTTTTAATTTCTTTATATTCATTTTATTTGTTTTGTATAGTATAGTATGATTTGTTTCTTGAAGAAGGCTGATTGCCAAAACATTCACTGCTTTGTAAAGTTTTGTGTCTAGTCGCTTAAAACTATACTGTTTCACAGTTCATGATTCATAGTCTCATAATATTGCAATCCTCTGAATTCCGGTCCCAAATTATTTTAAGCTAATAAGGGGAAGTAACCAGATAGTACATGAAAGTATGTTATTTATATTATATGTTATTTATTGATAAAAATAGACAAGTGATACATATTGTCCTAAAACCATTAATTAAATACTAAATATTGTAATTGTCACACAGCATTTCCAAATAGCTGCAGAAAACATTCTGCTTGTGACTGTTGCGCCACCACTGACACTGAAAGGCCGACAAGTAGCTTGCAAACAGAGCTCGACTTGAACCACTCTGATACCAGAGTTAATTTTGGCTTGAATCCATAGTCCTTTGATAGTTTGAGTTCAATTCCTGATAGATAGTTGCACAGCAGATAAAACATTGGGAGTAATATCTATCGGAGCGGCTGGTCTACCTGCCATAATTTGTTTTTATTTATGAAATGACGCTGAATTAAGTACTGATTAATGATTAACTAAACAGTAATCGATAACTCACAAAAAATAATTTGGGACCGGGATTCGGGGGATTGCCCATAATATTGCTTATTAATTTATTACTAATTACAAGTATAAGTATAAGAGTATTGACTAGACTAAAATTAAAACTTAACTGATTTCACTGTTAAAATAACTAAAACTAAAACTACCAACTACCAACAGGATCAACTACTATTAATAATTAATACATTATCATTAGATGACTAATAAGACATTGCTAACAATTATAGGTATTTAAGAATTTGAAAAATAGGTAACCAAATCACTCCATTATCCGTTAACTGTTTTGTTGGTAAAATGCAACAATTTTTAAGAAGTCAGGAAAAACTAATTTTGAATTATCCAAATAATGTACTGTTTCCACAAGAAAGAATTAAGCTTCGTAGTCTATCATTACGGCAATTGTTTTTTTTTTTTCACAGCAAGATCATATAAGTTTTTCAATTTATAAAAGGGAAAACATAAGAAAATGGGCTGAAAATTATTAAATTGACCAATCAAAATTATTTATCAATCATAAATAAGATTCTATTTATTAGACAGTTACAAAAATATTCGTCTTAAATTAATAATTTTTTCTCATAATACAAATAATATTAACGGAACTAATCTTAATTATCCTTAAGGTACTTCCGTTATGGCCGCTGAGAGTTACTAATTCTGACAAAGACGACTCTGAAAATGCAGTCCGGACCTCCTCGATATCCTAATCAAGGTCCACCTATGAGACCCTCATATCCCCAAGGAGCCTACGCTTCAGTAAGTGATATTTTGTTGATGATATGCAATCAACGGGATCCTGAAGTTATACATTTCCATTGTGGCGTAAGACGCAAGACAAAACTTAAATTTTACGAATTCAAATTAGTGTCTGCTGCCATGACAAAGTAACAGCAGACAACTCAACGACGACGAGACTTGGGTAGTGCTACGACCAACATTTTATGAATTATTTTATAGGTCTTAAAACTTTCTATATGAGTGTTCTTCTTCTTCGTTCTCAATATTGAATATTGAGTTTTGCATGTCACAAGTTTTGCGCCAATTGGCCCGTGGTCTCCGACTTCAGCCTGCTGTATTTTCTGGATTTGCTTCCATAGCCTTTGGTCAGCCAAGACCATCTGCAAGGCAGCAGTTGTTTTTTGGCAAGTGATGCAGCATTCACATGCCACGGCTAAGGGTTTCACGCATTACCCCGCCGCTTTTCACCCATTTGGAGCTGGGTGGGACTCGGGGACGCCCTAGGCCCCGGGAACAAGTCCTTGGCTTCCCATGGATTCGAACTCATGACCATCGGAACGTCAGTCGAGCGCGCTTGCCACTCAACCACCACGGCCCCCTATATGAGTGTTAAGGGTAGTATAAATTAGCCACAGTAGAAGTCTGATAATCCGGCACGTTCGGGACCGGCTCCGTGCCGGACTATAAAAAATTCCAGTCTATCGGGCGGTGCCCCTTCTTTTTAGTGTAGGCTTTGCCATAAAACAAATGAACTATGTTTCTTTTAATTAAGGTTGTTAGGACCGGCTAACCGTTAAAAAAAAAGACCGGTTAACCGCTTGTCCTTATATCCCTAATGTTTTGAGAACTAACAAGAGAATGTTGTGGCCTGGCGTCATCTGATGACATCAAAGACCGCTTGCGTTCAGCTCTTTCCACATTGCCCTCAATTCAAAGCATTTTTTTTTAAAATCCATAAAATTATCTAAACAGTGATGGTTAATCTCTTAATTGTCTTTTTTATATTTTATTTTGAGGACTCTTAGTTCACCGGTCTAAATAAGAGGACAGGTTCAATCGTGCGTTAAAGTTAGCGATGTATTTTTCATTAGTTTCAAAAACCAACGCCTCGCCCCGTCCGTTGTGGGTCTAAATAAGAGGACAGGTTCAATCGTTCTTTAAAGTTAGAGAGGTATTTTTCATTACTTTTAAAAAACCAATGCCTCGCCCCGTCCGTTTTGACGTCATGTTTACCTCTCTTGTGTGTGATGCCGGTCAACTTGCGTATTAAAATTAATAATATAATAAAATTATATGGCTACAGAGTAAACAATGATGATAAAATGGAATTTATTTTTGTAAAAAACAACAATATTATTTTTCAATCGTCAACTCGCCAGAATAATTGAATTTTGCGACGTACACGTTCACCCTCCCCGTTTTTTCTGTTCAAATAGGGTTTGAGCTACACTCGGCGCACTATTAATGTGGTAAACAAATGCCTTTGACTAGCAGGAAAACTGTCACTAAAAGACCGAACTCGAATTTGTGGGCCAATTATTCGCCCGGTATCTTTCAAATACCTCTCGTAATATAGGTACATGTACTTCACTAAGCGGCGTGCGCCGATACGTTTTTTGAATGCCTGAAATGGACTATAAACCGGTAATCAGAAAATGCGGATAGGTCAAGGGGTCATATGCTTTTATAGTTTTCTTTGTCTTTATAAGAAACAGACTATAATAAATATAAATAGCTTGGCCTTGACCGTTGTTGACATCAAACGCGCACTGTTAGCTCTCGTACAGTCACAGTGTCTCGAGAACTAACCAAATTAAAATTTAAAAAATCATTCCTTAGCAGTAACTAGTACTATTAGTTGTGAACTTCAGTGAAGCAGGGCTATAACGCGTCATGTACGCACGCTTACAGCTTAGAGATTGAAGGAGTGAATGCCAACCTACTAGTCAGCTGGATCGTGGTATCGCTTTTACTCACCGTGACAAAGCGAGAGGGAGAGGCGCGTTACGGCTTGTGTTGTTTTTTTTTCACTACATTACCGCTAGTTTTTTTGTGTGTTTTTTTTTTGGTTTGTTTGTTGTTGTTGCTTTTTTTTACTTTTCGGTTACCCGGTCCTGAATAAAGATGACCGATCCTGATCCGAGGACCGGTTAGCCGTTAACAAGCTTACTTTTAATGTCATAAATAGTTCATGAGCCAATATTAAACTCATTCATTAAAACATTTCTATTCTCAACTTTTTCTAGCCGTTTGATGATTTGTAGTTTCTGATTGAGAGTTAGTGTTACATGTTTTCGTTTCTGTCCTGTTGAACTCGCAGGCTTATGTTATGAAAACATGGTCACTGTATAGTTAGAACGAACTGACTTTGTTTATAAAAAAAAAGTTTCAAAACTTACGTACGTATTACAGTACGCATTACAGTCGAGAGTACTGAGACACAGTTTACTGCGATCTGAAAGGACACAAAAACAACAACGCACAAAAAAAAAAAAGACGAAGACGCTTGGGGATTGATTAACTGTGCTGCATTGCACCTTTATTTATTGTGACAGCTGAGACTAGCCGGCCGCTAATTGTTTCCGAATAATACAGAGGACTTCCGAATGATCCCGAACTATCCCCAAAACTTCCAAATAGTTCTCGGGTGTTTTTATTTGCTTTAAAGACACACTTTTGGAGTAAACTCAAAAATTTTAATTTTCCGAAAGCGATGCCGGACTATCGGGCATTCCGGACTGTTGGATGCTGGACTAATGGACTTCTACTGTACTTAAAAAATTGGATCAGTTTTGCAAACAAACAACCCAAAAGCGGCGACGCTCGGTGACAGTAAGGGTCTACCGATAGAAGCGACACGTGGTGACTCCAAGGGGGAAACGGTTAGATAAAACCAATACAGTCAAAACCGCTTAACCCTAGAACTGTCCTTACGGCCGATGGTCGGCCATTATCCCCCGTTCTGTGGTGTCCTGGCCGATTAAATCGGCCGTTAGTAAAATCGTCATTAAAAATGCGAATGATTTTATTTGCGTTTAGTAAAGGGAGGTCACTGTTAAGAAATGAATTTCCTTCCTGTTTTCTTATGTTGTCGTTCTTACAATGTGTACTTATGGAGTGTTATTTAGTGAATAAAGCCGAGTGAAAATTTTCGGAATTTTTTCTGACTGCCAAAATGTCTGGCGCTGGAGAGGGTCCATACGGATCGGGAAATTAACATTGGATATCTTCATCTTATTTTAATTGTAGACCAATTTAGAATAATAATTTCATGGACTTTCCATGATAGTGATAGTGTGATAGTAGCAGTGAGGTCGACACATAGAGTCAAATAAATTGACGAAGTTAGCACTGCACCTCTCGGTCATAGTGATGAGATTTTACTGACAAATTTGTTTGGTACTTCATTGATATAGAGCAGAACAGACTCAGAAAAGATCATATTGTCAGAAATCCTGTTTGCTGTCAGAATATACATTTGGACATGTGTTCAGAGCCTACTAATTTCTAAAGTTTAATTTTTGATGATGAACTATTAACAGTCTCAGTCTCAAAATTGAATGTTGGCGTTGGTGAAAGCAAAAGGTTCAACCTTCTGGGATTCAATGTGTCTTGCTATACAGTACTATACACAGATACATCTGTGCATCAGCTGTTGTTATTGGAAGGCAAAAAGAACAGCTTTGCCTTTGTTTGCAGTGACAGAATCAAAGACAAAAACAGAAATGACATTGGTGTCCTGCTCGCATAGTTGAGTGCCACGCGCAAGCCTCACCTCATTCATCAGACCGACCAGGGTCTTAGTCAGAAAAGAAAAATAATCAAAGACATTCATGTTTGTGGTCTATGTTTTCACAAATATTGTAATAAAGTATTGATTGAATTAATTCAGAAAAGGAATTTGTTAAGTCAGTTAATTTAAATGATAAATGGAATATAATTTCCCTTTTCTTTTTTTTTGACGTGACCAAATTTTGAAGGTTATGAAAGAAAAAAAATTCACCAAAATTACAATTTTCAAACAAATAACATATAATTATACATATTCTGAAAGAGTATTGCTTCTAGTATCTGAAAATATTGGTTTTATGATAGTTTAATCAAGTTTTAGAGTGTAAGAGTGGTTTGAATGCAGAAGATGAGTAGTAAAATTTTACTCACACTGTGAAGGTCAAGGTCAGTGTTAGCATACATGATATAAAAACAAATTATTTCTATACCATAAGAAACCTTATCCAATGTACTTTCAGAAAATGTATACATGTTAGGGTCTCTCAGTTCATTTAGTATGGGATCTTGTCATTTTCAAAAAGCCAGTGAAAAAAGGCTAATTTTGAAAATTTTGAAGGTTATGAAAGAAAAAAATTCACCAAAATTACAATTTTCAAATAAATACATATAATTATACATATTCTGAAAGAGTATTGCTTCTAGTATCTGAAAATATTGGTTTTATGATAGTTTTAACAAGTTTTAAAGTGTAAGAGTGGTTTGAATGCAGAAGATGAGTAGTAAAATTTTACTCACTCTGTGAAGGTCAAGGTCAGTGTCAACATACATGATATAAAAACAAATTATTTCTATACCATAAGAAGCCTTATCCAATGTACTTTCAGAAAATGTATACATGTTAGGGTCTCTGAGTTCATTTAGTATGGGATCTTGTCATTTTGAAAAAGGCTAAAATGGCAGGACGCTACAGAAAAATTCACTGGACAGTTCTAGGGTTAAGTCGACGGCGTTGGGGTATGAAAAATGGCATCGACATAACCGATGATCGAGTTAAAGCGAAAACCAATATGGCGGCAAAATATTAACATGCGCTTGAAATTTCTTTATGTACGTGTTGTGCGTTAATTAGTGATGGGACGATTAATCAGAATCGTATCGGAATATCGGGACCCTATTTCTTCACTCTTTCTTAAGGTTGTTAAGACGTTCGTTTTTAAAGACCGTTTAAGTTTAAATATAACGCCGTTTTGCGGTGATTCCCAGATTGAGTGATACTGTGCCTTCGAAGCCACTTGCTTGATTTTCCTTACAAGCTACACAAATAAGTAACCTACACATCCCCTCATTGTTCCCGAACCATTCTCTTCCTAATCATCTTCTTTGGGTCCGTCAGCTTATCCTCAGCTTACAATGGACTCAGAATGGTTTATCGTGATCTATATATGACTCATGACAAAGCGAACTCTTCTCTATATAAACGTACACAAATAAATTAGGTACTCCTTTTGAACTTTCAACTTTGACATATTTTAATAAATTCTAACCAATAGTTAAATGGCTTTTGCACACGGCCACTTCTTATGAATGAAACAATGAGAACAAAGCAGTAGTACAGTACATGTAATACATGTAGTCAAAATGAGGTTGAAGAATGAATGGTTGCCAATGACAACATGTCTGCACACGGTACATTTTATTATTCCATACGATCCCCTCAGATTACAATGGACTTAGAATTCCTTCGGTAGCTTGATGCTAATAGGACTAACCAACAACAATGGTGTGGGAGATTGAGAGTGGGGGTGGGTAAACTGTCTGTAGTCTGTTATATTATATATTTTAAAATCTGGGGAGCCTTGTTTACAGTAAGCAGCCTATGATTTTGGTATCGTCCCATCACTAGCGTTAATAAATGATAATGTTCATGCACGTTTTTTTTAACACAACAGCATTGCCGTTATTTGTTTGATGAAGCTATCGGCATGCTATAAAATTGTACATATATTTACATGTTTGCTAACAACAAAAGGTATATGTGCACCAACTGACAGCAGAAATTTACAAATTTAAAATAAAAACCAACGTCGATTATCGATAAAAACTTTTATTATTCTCCAACACATCTCTGAAACGTATCGTATATATGCAGTTACTTTGGTTTCTTTAAAAAGTCTATAATGCTTTGTTGTTTTTTTGCCTTTCGTCTGCTGATACTTTCTCGTGGCCTTGATGGCTATAAAATAACTAAGAATTTCAAAAGCCGGCGATTGCCATAGTACCAGAAGCAACACAGCGCTGAGAGCAAAACGCAAGTGAGCTGTGACGTCACCAGCAGACCCTGATGATGCAGAAACTTTGGTCCCTTCCCTTGGTTATAAAAAAATCATAGCTAACATTTTAAAAAGCTGGCGATTGGTCATGGGGATCGAGATAACCAATGTTAAGTGGCAAATTTGACCCTTTTTTGTGCTCGTGTTAAGAAGTTTCGGCGACTTAAAAAAATCGAATTAAACGACGAGAAAATGCTAAGACAAAGAGAGAATTTGGCGGTTCCAATAAAAAAACGTCTACATAATAGGGTGGTCGAGCTAACCGAGCTCGAGGTAAGTAGTTTCGACTGTATAATCAATATAAGTTTATTGTCTAGAGAAAAAAAGGTCCTGGAAGGCAAAAGAAAAAAGTTCCAATTGCAGTTCTAAAATATCTTATTTTAATTTTATTTTTTAAAAATTTTCTTCGTTGTCGCCAAGGCGGGCCGCATTTGCACTGAACTTTGATATCGAGTGAGGGTTACAAAATATCATCCAGCGGGCCGCAATTGGCCCCCAGGCCGCGTGTTTGAGACCCCTGGTCTAGGGCATTTTCATTTACGATATATTAAATTTTTATACTTGGCATCAGCATCACTCACACAAAAGTATAGCAAAGTCGGCCGCTAAAATCAGTAGACCAATATTAACTCTTAAAGTCGCATAAGGTTTTCAATAAACTTCCGCCTCAATCAGCAGGTTATGAAATTTAAAAAATTGCTTAAAATCCATTTATAATATTATTGTCATATTGACTTCATTTTTTTTTACGCATCCAAAAGACCGTACTGAGTTTAAAACAATATTTACCTTTAGTTTAGTACTATTATTTTAGAATAAAGTATAGCGAAAACGTATCTTCTGAAAAAACACGTTAAAACTACCAAAAAACATTGCGAATCGAGCGATAACACTAGCGCGGGCAACGGCTGCCATTGCCGGAAGTCGAATACATCATTTTTCAAGCATTGAAGAGTTTTTACTTTCCGGGATCTCATTTCTAACCAGAGTGGTATCTAGGGACGCTTTAACTCTTAATGTGCCATAAGGTTTTCGGAAATCTTCCGCCTCAGTAATGTAAAAATTTCCTGAATTGCGATCAACTGTTTAAAAAAATTTTAAATGGTCATTCTGACGTCATCTTTTAAAATAAGAATGGTTATTTTATGTATCTGAAAGACCGTTTTTGGTTTAAAACTATTTTTACCTGTAGTTTAGTACTATTATTTTAGTAATAAAGTATAGTGAAATCGCATATTCGAAAAAAAAAAACGTAGAAACTTCCAAAAAACATCGCGAATCGAGCGATAACACTAGCGAGGTAAACAGCCTCCATTACCGGAAGTCGAAAACATTGTTCATCCCGCACTGAATAGTTTTTATTTTCTGTAATTTCGTTTCTAAAGAGTGTTCTATCGAGTCGCGCATTATCACTCTTTGGTACTAAACGGTAAACCGCTGATTACCGCGCTTTGGTACATTAAGAGTTAAGGATAGCTGGCGAAGATGCATTACAACTCTTTGCGACTTTAAGAGTTTATTCTATTTAAATAATCTGTTTAAATAAATTTATAGATTGTGGTGGAGATTGGCACCACTAGGTCTACCAAAGCCTGAGAAAGTTCTAATGGAACCATAACCACCTCTCTTTCTTTCTGTTGCTAAACTATTTGATTGTGTTGAACTTAAAAATTCACATTCATACCATCAAAAACAACTGTGTTACCCTCCTTAATTCAATGCATATTAGTTTTAAGAATCTGATATAAAGAATATTCCAGATTAATTCCTCTCTTTAAACATGTTTATTACTTACTAGCATAACAAAGAGGTCCAAGATTTAGTGGGGGGGTATCGTTGCTTATTTGCATTGATGTACAATATAAGTGAGCATACACAACAGTGTTGCGCTTTAAAAATACTGAATTTTTATTCCGTTTACAATAAAGTTATGGGGAATACTTACTGCAAAATCTCAAATTATGTATCATCATAAACAGTGTCCAAAATCAGAAGTTCTGATTGCCAATGAAATAATGTAAACACAGCTTAATATAGCTGCCACACATGCTTATTTTACAAAGCATAATAGATCTATGAACAGTATAGGTCAGAAGAGTAATTAAGAAGTATTTGTTATTGATAATGGAAAAAGAGCCTGGTATCAAAACACCCCCCCCCCCCCCCCAAAAAAAAGACTTTTTCTGGAAAGCAGCCCAAAAAAGACAATGCGTCTAGGAAAACCTTGGTGTGTGGTTTACCTAATTATAAGTTATAATAATAATAACTACTGTGGTGGAACTGCAATCAGGGTATTGAACTGAACAAGGAATAAATAAGCCTGAAGTGTTCAAGGATTGTATCCCCTTTTCCCTACTGCTTTACCTTCCTTGACTTTGTCAATGAGATGAGGACTTTAGGAATTGAGACCTTGAAACACTAAGAGTTCTGAAAATCCCTGACTGCATCATAAGCAATGAAACTTCCTCTTCCTCCAAGAAAAATCTCTTCATAACTGTAAAAGCTTATACTTAAAATCATTTTACTTTGTGCTGTCTTTTTTTATATATCAGTCTAACACCCATGTTATGCTCATGAGATAAAATAATGGTCCTCAGTGATTTTTATGTGTAATTTATTGGATACTTTATTTTAACAAAAATTCCCAATAAAATATATTTTCCTTTTCACTATTTGGAAGATGTAGGGGTTGGAGCTATGCACTTCTGACATTTATTTGCCCTCCAGTGGGGGGTGTTTCAAATTAAGTTATTGAAAGTCATTTCTGAATTCTATTAATAAATTTTAGAATCAGTTATTCCAACAGTTTTTCCATAAAAAGTAGCATGCAATATATTTTTTATTAGTGCAACTTTTGGAAAGGTTTTTTTTTAAATAGTGATTTATTTTATATTCTGGCTGTTTCATCCATGTATTAAATAAATCATGAGAAATTAGTGTGCAATTTTATGTAAGCAATCAATTCATTTAAACATAATCTACAGAGTCCAAGAGCTGGGTTTCCTCCACAGATGTCAGGAGGGCGAATGAACATTCCAGGACCTGGAATGTCCCCACACCAAACTTTTACAGGTACATCATTATTTATTAAAAAACTTCATGTCATGTTTCATTTGTATGGGTCACCAGTAAAGTTTTTTTACATTTATACTTTTCTTTTATCTTTATGAAGCTTAACCCCATTAATTTTCCTTTGCCTCTTTAATGTAACCTTTTTTCTCCAAATCTTACATTAATTTATTTAATGTGGTTTCCATTATTAACTACCTGACTTCTTTAATTAAAGACAGTATAAAATAAATAAATATATTTAAACCTAAATGTGGTTTCAAATGCATTATATTCACTATAAATTTATATTAGCCACCAGCAAGTAAATAAACAGAAGTCATTTATTTGTTACAATTTTACTTAAATGATGACAAAATTAATTAATATATTTGAAGAAATTTTGCAATTATTTAAGCCTTGTAGTTAGGTTTTATGTCTGGGGTTTTTAAAGGCTTATTTATGCCTCAATGATAGTTACATTTTAAAAAATTAGTTGTTGTGTGAATTTCATTTGCTAGCTTTGTTATCATTTACTGGCTTCAGAATTGCATACATTTGACATTTTATTACTTACTGCTTTCATTTTTAAAAATATTTTATTACCTATCCTTTTAAAGTTTTTATAGTACTATAAATAGTTGTATCTGTCAACTCTCAATGCTATTAATAAAAGACAACTTCTAGAAATACTGTAACATCATGTCTGAAGTTTATATGCTTTTAATAGTTGATATATTAAATATTTATTACTATATATGTGTGCAAGCCAGTATTCAAATTACCACCTCTATACTCTAAACCACTGCATATCCTTAACTATTTTTTTTTTTTTTTTGATAAAGGAAATTTTGTGTAATTACCATCAAAGTATTCACAATTTGCTTTTAATTTGCTTTTAAAAACTAGTAAAAGATAAACAAGTTGCAAAAATATTCCTAAAACCAGATACACTTTAAGGTCTTAATTATTCCTTTCTTTATCAACTTTCTAAAAGAAAAAAAAATCCATTTATTACCTGTTTTTTACTTTACAAATTGTATATAATAATTTGCTAATACTTATTTTAAATATGGAAATACATTAATGTTTGATGGGTACATTGCTTTCATAAACAAGAATGAAAAATTATTTTTGAGAATTAAATATATTCCTATGCGTGTTTTTTCCCATCATAGCATCTTCAACTCCACCTCCCACAACCTCTGTTAAAACAACAAGTAAGTTTGCATCCCATAGATTTAGAAAAGTGCTTTTAGGTGGAACTGTGTAGAAATAAATTTAATTCATGAAGTACTGTTAATCGTTGTTAACAGTTGTATTCCATTATTCTGAAATATCTGAATAACTGTTCCTTAATCCTGCATTTTCGTTAAAAAAATATCAGATATCCAGATGTTTTTTAAATTATTATTTGTTCTACTAAGCTCAAAACTTATTTATTGACATAGAGAATAAATGATCACTTGTTCGGTGCTATATTAAAATACAGTGAAATAGTAAACAAGAAACAGAGGGGACGGAATTATTTCTTTGTGCTAAAATAATTTTGTGTGAAACCATGCATAAAAAAAGTATGTGAAGCACAAAATTACAATTAAATACAGAGATCGTTTTAGGTATGCTATTTACATTTTAAATTGTTATACATTTTATATACATTTATAAATTTAAAATGAATTAAATAATCTTAATATAATTACTTTATTTATGTTTGTGTATTTACAAATAAAAAAAGAAAATGTATTATTTAATTTTTTTGCAAAGTGTAAAGACTAGACCAACGCCCAGGCGGTGGGGGTGTTAGATAGCCATTATCCTCTTATAGTCTCTATGAAGAGTTAACCTTCTTTCACATGACACATTGCCTCTTTTTATGTTAGAGCCTTCTTCATTCTAGATGGCAGGTTATGTATTTTGTTCAGAGGAGAAAATTTGATTGTTCCGTGATTTTTTTTTTTACATGCCAAAGGAAGGTTTATGAAAATGCCTAGTAATTTGAGCGGATGGCATTATTATTGATATTAATCATATTTTAGTGTATGTTTATTTTATTTTAAAATGAATTGCTATCAATAATGAGATTAATTATTTATCAGCTTATCGCTGTAAATAAATATTTACTAATAATGTAGGATGAAAAAAATGGAAATTTGAAGGGGGAGAAAATCATATGTTTATAATACTAAATTCGTTTAATATCAGATTTCAATTTAGATCCTATAAACCTTGCATGTTGTGACAGGTAATTAATCCACAGTTATTAACATGCCTAATTTCTTCTTTTTCATATGCTGTATACATTTTATTTACACCTGTTTCTTATAAAAAAAATTTCTTTTAAAATGGAACTTGTTACTAATATAAGCAGTTCTGTTATATTAAATCATGTAATAAGAAAGATGCCTGTGAGAATTCATGAATTTATTTTAAAAATGAAAGGCATTGATTTGTTAGAAAATTAAAATAACATAGAGAGATCTAAAGTATTTGAATATACAATAATTTTTTAGCATGTCATTAATTTGTAGTTCATTAATAGAGCAAAATGAATTTTTCATTTAAATATTTTTTTGTGTAGTTTGCTTATATGATTAACGTTTAGTTGTTTATGATTTGTACGTCAAAGATAATCAGAAATACAAATTGCAATGTTCTCCGTAAATCAATTTTTAAAAAGGCAAAAAATGGCACTGTGAATGGTTAAGTTAGAAAAAGTTGACTGCAACATTCAGTTTAAACAGTTCTTTGGTCTGTGTATAGTGTTATAAACTTGTGTGCTCAGTTCCATAGCATCCATTTCACAAACTATAGATAAATGTAGGGTGCAATAATCTGCTGTATATAAGGAGCATCTGTAACAGATTAAGATATGCTGTCAGTCAGATATCTGCCCAGTAGCACATTTGAAGAATGTGAGAAAGTCACAGACGTTTTTTAAGATTTTTTAAAAGCATTTTTTTAAAAAAGTCCTTATTAAGTTGATTAAAAACACTATGTTAGTATTTTTGTGTGTGTATATCTATATATACATATTTATATATATTATTAACATAAAAATATATACATACATACATATAAATAAAAATTAAATATGATAAGTTTAGATAAATGACTGCTCATTATCCTCATTTTTTTCTTATTTGCTATCATGTATGTGTTATATGTATTATGTAAACTATAATGACATCTATTATTTATTCAAAGTAAGTACAGTTTTAAGTAAAAAGTCAATAAACACAAGGGAAAAATTACAGATTGCATAACTGTACCTTTATTTTATACTTAACATTTATGTGGAATAATTTCTTCTTTTTTTTTAAAGTGCTGGTACATTTAATTTATTTTTTTCTTCTCTATAGTTTTTAAAGATGTTACAGATAATCATCAAGTGGGTTTAAAAAAATGATTAAAATAAAATGCATAGGGTGACAATTTGTACTAACACATAAAAGGTCATCTCAGACCTATCTGTATAACAATTTATTCCGGATCATTAATTGTTAGCAGGAACAAACAAGGAAATGTTGTACTGAAACCTTATGCACCTATCTTGTTTCATTCTATATAATATATATCTGCAAAAGTCACAGAATGATCATGAAAGATTTAATTATTAGGGCTTAGGGTTAAAGCTAAATCAGAAATGTGACAGAATATGAGTGGAATTCTCTGGTGACCGACTCATTGATTATATACTATATAATATGATGCTATTGTTAACACCAATAAAACATAAAGAGAGATTCCAAAACTCAAAAGCCTGCTAATAAAAATAATGTTAAAGAAAAAATAACTCAAGTTTATTCCTTGGCTAAAGTCACAATCTGAAAAACACCTAAATTTCTTTGATATTTTGTGTCTTATTTCCTGTGATTTTTTTCCTGTCACTTTTATCCTACAATACTTAAATATACTTTTCTTTAAGCAATTGTATCCATTTTAATCCCACAATATCTGAATAGTTTTAGTTTTAAGTTACACTTCTGATACAATTAGACTGTGAATAAATTAACTTGGCATGAATTGTTTTGTTGTTTGTTCATTGTGCTTTAAGTTAAGAATAACTCTGTACATGAATATATTAAATTATTACCAGTCATTAATAGTCTTCTTGATATAATAGATTTTGTGTAAGTTGCATAGTAAGCGTTAGTTTTTTTAAATGTTTATCATTATAGATTTTTTTTGTTGTTATATATTAAACTCATGGAATCCTAATTAACAAAATACCCATAAATATTTTATTGTATGGTAGTATCTACAAAATTCAGAAGTATTTTGACACTAATCATCCATATAGAAATAAAATAGTATGTAATATCTCTTGCCTGACTGAAATTTTGGCCTTGTGCCACCAATGTCTGACCTCAACCAGGGAACTCTCATTTGTTGACACAGGGCTATGTTGACTGAACAAACACTGGCCCTGTGCTCTCTTCCAATGGCCTTCCCTCCCTCTCTCTCTCTCACTCCAGCTATTCTTCCTTACTAGCCCTCCCCTGTTCATCCCTTGCATCTTCCAGGCTGTAAGTCTCCCTCAATATAATTCACTTTGAAGAAGGCCACCCTGAATAAACTCCATTTAGTGATTGCTTGGTCAGGGGAAAAGGGTGGTGGTGTGTGGGGTTACCTCTTGACCCATGACTTAACCTTTGGTAGTGGCAGTGGAAGGCTTCTTCTTCTTAATTTCATATTTTAAGGATTGTTTGATGACTGCTCATTCATCATTTTTGTTTTTATTTTGTAGATAAGGAGTTAATTGTCTATTTGTTACATTATATAAGTTATAGATTTTAATGATGCTAGTGCTATTAAAAATAAATAAATAGAAAAATGATATATTGCACGTCTTAATTGAATAGCATATAATTTGTATGTGAGACATGCTATGTTTCTACATAATACACAAAAAGGATTAATATTTAACTATAAAATTGTAATAAAATGCTGTTATGCTCCAAACAAAAAATCTCTCTTAAGAGTATTGATTATGTCAGGAGTGCTGTTACCTCATAAAACAGTTTCTGTTGCCACTGACCTTTAGCTGGCAGGAGTTGATCCATTCTTGGTGTTAACATTTCTAGTTGGAAATAGACCAGTTATTTAGTACTGAGGACTAGTCACTTCATTTCTTTAGATCAATCATATAGTTAGTTAAAGTCACATGAGTATTCCAAAACCTTGCAAGAAAGACATCATGTCTAAAAGTAAAGGTAGGATATTTATATGTTGCCTTAAGCCTTATACTGATAGTGTGTATAGAAACCTGGTTTGGATTAGTGGAACATCAGTATACAAAAAAATTAAACTCTTGCTCTATTTTGTAGGAAGTGATTTTGTCTGAAAGGTTTTTCTATAGAACTTTTAAAAGTGTTTCTATAGAACTTTTAAAAGTGTTGACCTTATTTTCTAACATTGCATTAGTGACTTAGATTTTAGATTTAAATTTTTGCATTCAAATTTGTGTTGTGCCACATGTATTGTTATTATTCACATTGTTTCCCCTTTAATATTGATGTTTTATGTAAAGATGATGAAATTTATTTTTTCTGTGCGCCAGGCCACTAAAAACAAATGCCAAATAATTTCAATAATCAAGGATACATTACTTAAATTTATTATTCCATGACCATGATTTTAAGAATGGTCACATTTGTCAACAGTTGACAAATAGTTTAAATGACTTGTAGTACATCTTTAAATACCATTGTTTAGGTACACCAGTGAAAACAAAGGATGCCAGCTGTGAGTACAGGACTATAACCTGGGTGTTTACAACCAAGAGCATGTAGTAATATTGTTAGGGTGGCATGATACCTATTTGTCTTAGTGTGTAGTGCTCACATCTGTTATGCAGAAAAAGTAGCTTGTATCCAGACAGCACTCAAGTTGATTATAGCATAGTTAATTTAGTTTTTATGCCTATGGTTTTCTTTATTTTAATTGCAGACTTAGTAACTTCATGTAATAGTAAATTTTTTTTTTATAATAAACTATTAAATATCACTTAATTAGATGCTGCAAAGCATTTGTCAATTAATTTCTCTTTAATTTAAGGTTACTATGAACTGTTAGTTCCAGCGCAATAGGAAATATTATAAATATCTGCTTAAAATGTTATTTGCAGAACATGTGGATATTTTTGGTAGTTTCTGCATATCAGTGCATGCAACATTTGTGTTAATGGGAATAGGCTGCTCTATATTTTTGCTACCATTTTTAATAAGGAAGTGACTTAGATTTCAGTTTCTTTTATTGTCAGTTAAACAGTATACTTTTGAAAAAAAAAATCTCTTTAACTAATATTTTGTAATTGTAATGATATATCTTTATACCTAACATTATATGGTGTTAGAAAGCATGCTTATTTAATTATATTTTCTTACTTACTATTGGTAATTCTAAGATTACTAACAAATTGTTGAATAATAGCATGATGTCATCATTACATAATTATGATTTAAAGTATGCCCATCCCATGAATCAGTGACAAATTAAATATAGAAGAAAATTTGCCTTTAAAAAATTGCTCAGTATGGCATGTAAAAAAACAGTATGGAAAAAATACAATCTGAAGGTTTAATCGATTTGTAACTTTATGTATATTAATATACCAAAAGTGTAAACGGGATTTCTAGTTATTTTATCTTCTGTGCATAGTTTTTTAAAATAAAATGCAAGATAATTAATTTTTTTAATTTGATAGTAGCTTAAACAGTCTTCTAAGCCCACATTTATGAAAAATAAATGAGAACATATATTTAAGTGGTATGAAAAGCATGAAAGCTGGTCAGTTTAGTTAGGATTAAGACACTCTAAAAGGAGTTGTTTGTTTACGTTGAACCTTGCTATACTTATGAGTTCCCAAAATGTTCATTGTAGAATTTTGTTCACTAAAACTATACAACTCTAAGACATGATGTTTTTAACATTTTGTGTTTGTTAAAGAAACTACACTTCCAAAGCTTGTTTGGCCAATATGAGGCTAAAGAGCAAAGCTAAACTTGTGCTATTGATTTTGTGTTCAGGCTGTTTACATAGGCACAAATTAACTTTTAACAGGATGTTAAAGTAGTTATCTGTTGCCTGGCTACTCCTTTTTAATGTTTTTTTTTTTTTTTTTACACACATTTTGGATATCTTTTTCCCAAAATCAATGCTTAGACTTTTGAGTCCTTAGTATGTTACCAGTTAAAAAACATATATAAATGTTTCAAATGTCTAACCCTTGACTTTTAAGCTAAATATGAAGGGCTTTAAAAATGCTATATTTATATTTTTATGTTATTGCATAATGATTTCGATCCCGTGCAACTGTTCGTATACCATCTGTTTTTGAAACACATAAAGTTAAAAAACACCATGTTTCCAATGTAATTAAACATCTTATCTTGTTTACTAGTTTTGATTTAATTACATGTTTCTGTATCCATATCTCAGGTTATAATTAATTCTAAATTAACTTGACTTTATTAAAAATCTACTTTGTTACCAGTATCTTAATCAATCTTAAATACAATTGAACCAAATCATGATAAATTATTGTTTGGATATTTAACAATTATTTTAAAAATATTTATTGTTGTGTACATGTGCATGTCTTAGAACAAATATAAAAAATGTCCATTTATAACACATTTTTCCTAGCATGTTTAGATGAAGTCTTTACCATAAAATACTTATATTTTTATAAAAAGTGGTTGCAAAAAAGCTACTGTCTTGAGCAATAATCTACAATTATTTAAGAACATTTCTGGAAAAAACAATTCAAGCAGTGAAGGAAGAAATGTAGTTTAACATTTAATTGTTAATTTAAAATATATTATTATAGTGCTACAGAGACTCTATCAAATGTTGTCCCACTGAAATTTTAGTATTTTGAAAAAATGAAGCCTCATTATCTTTTAGTAAAACATAAAATTGAAGAAATTTTTATTTCATAAACAATTATCTTTACATTTTAAAATCCATCTCTGCTAAACTGTCATCATTTCAATATATAACAATTATAGAAAAGTAACTAACTGATATTGTACTGTTAATAACAGTTTTACTAAAGAATTGAAGCATTTCATGCAATTTAAGCTTAATAAACTTGAGTAATGGTATCATGTACTTAGCTGTCTCATTGATAAATAAGATTTTATTATGTAATTTGCATGTTTAGATGTTTCTTCCTATTTGTTGTAAATAAATGCCTGAAGTTGAATGTGAATATTATAATCATCTACTTTTTAAATGTGTTCATACCATAAAATTACAATAAAAATTTAATTTAATCTAAAAACATACAATTTTAACTATCTATGACTTATCTGTATTCCTCTAAATGTTCATTAAGAAAGGATTTAATTTATAAATCACATGTTTTCAATACAGTCTACTTCAACGGATTTGAAAATTTTATTTAACTGCAGTAAAATGCAAAAATGTTCTTATTTAATGCCTTTTTTAAAAATGCCAAATTCTGTGCTTTGTATTATAACAAAAATGGTTTCTTCTTCCCAGGCAACACGGTCACAAAAACCAAAGAGATCAGCAGTAAGTGTGTACTAATAAGCTGCATATTCACAGATATGCAAATGCAGTGATATGTCATAAAATGTCATCTGATAACTAAATGTTTGTGTTTTAATAAGTCTGAGCCCAACGAAAACACTATCAGTATGAAGTTGTATGATGGCCACATCACTGAGATCTTTAAACAAAGTTTGAATGTTTGTTCTGTCCTAAGAAGTATTACAATTTTGTTCTATAAAATTATTTGTGTGGTTGCTTAATTTTTGAAAAAGCTGCAAGGTAAGTTTGATGTTTCTAATTCCAATTTGATGTAATTTGGATTTAGATGAATAACATTTATGAGTAAGTGTGTGTTTTAAAGGAGAAATATAAAAGTAATAGGAAAGCACAATTTAAATGTTTTTGAGTAAAATCAGCTTTTCCACAAATATTTTATCTGTAATCAGGTGATGTACCTCCAGAAATTGAAATAAATACAGGAAAATTTTGTGTATTATATTAAAGAGAAATTATTTTACATTAATCAATATGCAGTTAAACAAATATTTGATTAAATGGCTGTAATGGCACTTTCGTCATTGTCACGATGTCATTAAACATGACTTTTTGTGTCTACTTAAAATGTTATTTAACATCATAAACATTTTAAATAAATACAGTTTATGTTTAGTTGAGTTCAGCATTAACAAAACTAAGTTTTCAACTATCTTAATAACACCTAGTATCTTCTATTTTCAGTTGTAAAGAAAGGGCACATTTATATCGTAAAAAGAAAGTATTGTTTTAGTTTGTTGCATTTTTTAAGACATCCGATTTATTCCCCAAACTGTGCTTGTTGATTTCAGTTTGATTACAGTCAACATCTTTGAAATGTATTTTTAAAATTTTCATTTGCTTCAGTCTTTTTGTTTCTCCTGTTAAATTATTTTTGTGTTAGATTTTATGAAGTTATTGAAGATATCATTTTATTTAAAGCTATGTTGTTGATTATTTAAGCATTCTTGTTTTCCCACTGTTTTTAGTTTTTTATTGTTAACAAACAATAGCCAGTTGCCTTTTCCGCCACTTGAAGTATGCTTCCCACCATATGTGCAGTACATATATTTACATGTTTCAACATACAATGTATATCAAACTACTGTTGTAGATAACTGGTTCTTTTCTAAATAAAATAATTGCCTTTGGTTTACCTTAGCTACCACATCAGTTACAATGTTTGGCAGGGCCATAGTAAACTAAACCAAGTGAATTCTTACATAGAAGTGGTGAAAGCTCTTCAGCATCAATATTTTTGAAAATGTCATATATTTACTTTTAGTTCACCACCAAGTGTTATTTCATCTAAATTATTAGGTAGAGATAAACATACATCTTGATTTAACCCTCACCTTTGTCAATTCTCTGATCTGTACATATGGTTATACTTTTAAAGATTCTTGCATGCAATAAAAATCTAGAAATGCAACAGACAAAATATGGATCAATTATGTATGAGTGTAGAATACTATTATTTCTTCTTTATGTAGGCCAGAGAAATATTTATCTTTTCTCTATAAACATCTAGGCAAGTAATATCAAAAGCCACTAAATCAGCCATTACTTTTATTTTTTTCTACATGAAATTCAGTAGTTGTTAATGCTGCTAATTCGTTAAGTAGCTTGGGGAAAGAAAAAAAAAACAAGAGTGGCAATTAACAAGTTCACTTAAATGTAAAATAAAATAATTTATTTTTAAATGTATATAAAAAGTTATAATAAAGGTCTTCACACTGTTAAAAAAAAAAGTAATTGTAAAATTAATAAATTCGTTTTGAAAATAAAACATGTTTTTAAATGCAGTAGAAAGTATAATTTTAAAATCAATCTATGTATATTTATGATATTATTTTAATTTCTAAAAATTCAGTTTGAAGACTGCTTTATAACGCTAATGTTTAAACATAAAATTACATAAATTTTACTTTTCTTTTGTGATATTTTTTTTTTTAATTAGTGAAAATTGAAAGTGGAAATTAGCTTGGCTTTAACTATGGAACATTGTAGGATGCATCATTTTAAAAACAACTTCTTTTTTCTTCACCTCACAGCAGGTATGCCAAGAGCTGGCATGCCACCACCACCCCCTGGTGTTAGTATGGAGAGAAAGCGACCACCCTCACAAGAAGTCAGAACAGCACATCAGATTAAAACGTATGCTTTCTTGTACAACCTTATTTAAGATATAAACATTTTCTATAAAAATCCTGTCTTTTTAACTAGAAATGAAATTTAGCCCTGTTACACCTTTAACCTTACTTATTGATTACCATAAACATAAAAATATATTAAAAATAAATATATTATTACAGAAGAGAAGTTTGCTACGTTTCTATTTTTTGTTATATTTTAGGAAAAGAAAGAAGAAGATAGCTGATAAGATTTTACCACAGAGGGTTAGTATTATGAAATAATTTTGTATGGTAAACCATTATTGTTAAAAAATTGTTAGTCTCTTGTTTCTGGCTACATTCTCTTTTATAGCTGCTTACTTAAGGTGATTTTATCTACCAAGATGTCTCACTCAAGATATGAGAAGCTTTTCTCATTTCCATGGCTAAAAAAGCAGTGGAAAAATCCTGGATTTCAGTTTAGATTTGATTCAGGGACATTGAATTAGCTTCAGCTACATTTAAACCTTCCAAATTTACTCTAGATCTATTTAAAAGTGATCATTTGTTGAAAATATGCTGCAAAGTTCACTACATGTGTTTGTTAGTTTTTTAATTCTTTATTTGCTTGTTTGTCAGTTTTTTCTTGTTTTTTTCAAGTTAACTTATCTGCTATTATATCCTATGTAATAGGTACGAGATTTAGTTCCAGAATCACAAGCTTACATGGATTTACTTGCTTTTGAGAGAAAGTTGGATGCAACTATTATGCGTAAAAGGCTTGACATTCAGGAAGTACTAAAACGACCCATGAAGGTTAGGGTTCACATTATATTTGATTCAATTATCAAGCAATGTAAAAAAAATTCAAACATATAAATATTAATTATAAATTAACTTGAGCATTTATTCCATCTCTTAGGGATTTTTTTTGTCTAGCAAGCAGGAATTTACTTAATAATGGAACTAGAGTTTTAGCAATTATTAAAGTATTAACTATTTCTTTTTTTTTTTGTTGCTATCATTAATTTACAAACAAAATGCATTGTTTATACCCTTTTCAGCAAAAGCGAAAGCTCAGGATATTTATTTCCAACACATTTTTTCCACCAAAAGAGGTAGAGGTAAGCTTTTTATTTTTAATTTGAATAAAATTAGCCTCTTAATACAGGTTGAGCTTTCCACCTAAATCAAAAAACTTTTAAAGCGTTATCATCCTAGAAGTATATTTACGGCTCAGTCAAAGCATTTTTGTTATGGTACCCTATACAATATTCTACTATAATAAGCTAAATTTAGAACATTTCTTGTAAATGCTGATTTCAGACCAAGCGGGGTACACACATTTAAAAAATATGCTTTGAAATCAAATTAATCTCTCATCTAAACCTCTATAGAACCCCATCCTGCAGGGTCTTGAAATAAGATCACCATAAAAATTGTTTAGCTAAAAGTCAAGTAATTTTCAAATTTATCCTCTGGAATCAAAAGGAATTTTTAAGAAGATATTTTTATTTTATAGGTCCTTTGTGTCAAAAGGATATTTATTGTTATTTATTATTAAAGTATAATAATAATAAAATGTTAATTTATGTAGCGCTATATCCCAGCAAGGAGCCGGGCTCACAGTGCTTTACATGGAGATAACAATACATATATTAATTAACTCTTAAAGTCGCAAAGCGTCGTAATGCGTCTATTCCCGCTATCCCTAAAGCGTCGTAATGCGTCCCTAGATACAAATCTCGTTAGAAATGAGATCTCGGAAAGTAAAAACTCTTCAATGCTTGAAAAACGATGTATTCGACTTCCGGCGATGGCGGCCGTTGCCGGCACTAGTGTTATCGCTCAATTCGCGATGTTTTTTGGAGGTTTTAACGTTTTTTTTTCGAAGATACGTTTTCGTTATAGTTTATTACTAAAATAATAGTAATAAACTACATGTAAATATTATTTCAAACTCAGTACGGTCTTTTGGATGCGTAAAATAACCATTCTTAGCCTTAAAAATGAAGTCAGTATGACAATAATATTATAAATGGATTTTACGCAAATTTTTTAATTTCATAACCGGTTGATCGTAATACGGGAAATCCTTACGGGAAATCCTTACGGGACTGAGGGGGAAGTTTATTGAAAACCTTCTGGGGCTTTAAGAGTTAAATAAACATTCATATCATACTAAATACATAAATGACAATATGTAATGCATCAGCTAGGTTAATCATTAACAGAAATGATGTTTCATTAATTTTGAAAATAAATTTTGAAAAGATGTGTCTTAAATGCAGTCTTCAAGGACTTAGTAGTTGAAATACTACAGATGTATAATGGTAGAGAATTCCATTGTTTGGCTGCACAAAAAGAAAATGACCTTTCACCAAATGTTTTAGTGCTTGTCTTAGGAACACAGAAAATGCGTGTGTCTGCAGAAGAGCGTAGCGGACGACTTGGATATTAAAAGGATGTATTATTTTTACAGCAGTATTTTACTACCATAACAAAAAACTTTATTTACTTTAAGCCAATTATAAGGAAAATACATTCGACACCTTTAAAAAATTCATTTTTAATATTCATGAGGTTGGAAAGATGATCATAGAGACTTGAAGTATTTTAAAAGAAACAAGTATATAAAACTAAACTAAATTTTCATTAACTTCTAAAGTGCCTTCTTCACATGTACAGTGAAAAATATACAATTTAAAATTTAAGCACTCATTTATCTTGAAAAAATTATTAATTTCTCTAATTGACTAAAATTAATTATTCTGCATTTCACATTTTTGCTAATCTGGTCATCTTATTTACAGTGCTATGTCATGTTATAATGATTTGTTTTGGTTTTAAAAACTTCTATATTGCTTTAAAAAATTATGTGACTCAGGAATTCCAAAACAGTTTAAAGAACATGTTTAATATGTTAGATTGCCTGAATTATTCTAACTAGGATATCTTATTTTCATTAATGATGATATTTCAGTTTCACTTATAAAAATCCTATAGGTTTTATTTTTCTAAATTAAAAGTAATAAGTTCATGTTGTGTACATTTGTGCAGGACTCTGTATCAAAGGTAATTAACAAACAATGGCACACACAACATTTTCATTTAATGGATATTAGAAAGTGCATCTAATGATCACTAAAAACTAGAACGCTCCTCAAAATGATTCAATATGTAAAATAATGTTTTTGTTCTCCACTTTAACATTGAATTATTATTTAAAATACAAGTTTTTTTCATATCTGGTGATTATGAGATTAATTTGTCATTATACGGAATAGGATTAAATTAGCAGAAACACATCAATTTTTGTGAAAACACTGCATGTCAAGCTTTATTAATTAATCGAAAAATACAGGTATAAAACAATAAATGTTTAACTTTAAATACAAAAAAGTGCAGACATTTAAATGAACATTTACACTGATGAAATGATTTGCCGAAATGTCTGCACATGTATTTGTTCATAAATAAAACTTTGAATTTATTGCTTTATTAACACAAATTGATTTTATAAACTTGTATTTTGCCGATTATAATCCAACACTCCAGGAACCATTGATATGTACATGGTAATTTGGCCAATGTGAGTGAAAATCAGCATACACTGTCTGACAGGTTTATTGACTTGATGAATGGTATAAATGAGATTATCTCAACTTAAAATATTGATATCCCTGTAAAGAAAGTTAACCTAAATTTTTTAAATGCATTAAAAATTAATTATACTTAATAGATTTACTTTCTCTCTCTAAAGGATGGAGAGGAATCTGTGCCATCATGGGAACTTAGAGTTGAAGGTCGTCTACTTGAAGATGTAAGTTCTCTTTTGTGTGTCATCTCATGTCAACAAATTTAACTAACGGGGATTGCAACCTATGATTTAAAACAAGATACCTTTTAAATGTTTTGAATTTTTTTTTTTTAAATGTAGCTTTTGAAATGTTTTCAAAACAGAAGATATTTTCTAAATTTATTTGATGAAGGCGGCCTCTGCAAGACTCTGTGACAGTAACAAAATGAAGAGAAAATTTTCTTCATTTTTCAAATCTCTTGTGATTGAGCTGGATAAAGAATTGTATGGTCTAGACAATCATTTGGTTGAGGTAAGCCAGGTTTCATGTGATGGTTTGTTCTTTGCCGATCAAACGTAACAGAATGATGCATTCATTATCTTAGTTTTTTTCTAAGTTTGACCTCTTAAAAAAAATCCAGACAAATTTGATGATTTAACTTCCATTTCTCTTCTCACATGTTGGCACTCATATTTTTCAGTGGCATCGTACTCCAAGTACACAAGAAACTGATGGTTTCCAGGTGAAAAGACCAGGTGATCAGAATGTCAAGTGTAAGGTGTTGCTCATGTTGGACTATCAGGTATGGCCAAATATCATCATCCTTTATACTAAGGTGGTTAGCCGGTTAACTGGTCCTCGGATAAGGATCGATCCCTTTTAATTAGGACTGTTTAACCGCAACTTCAATAAGCCCGTATTGTCCGGAGTTTTTTTTTGGTGTTACGGTTAAGATGCAAGGCAGCATACGAGACTAATGTGAGCGACAGAGACTTCAATTCGCTTTCTCCGTATTCTGATATATAAATAATATACATGTCGTCACTATTGGTTTACTTCAACTACGGCTAAGTAATGGTTTTAATTTGTTTAGTTGTCGAGGCACTGTACGAGAGCCAACACACAGTGGTTGTTTGATATGAACAGCGGTCAAGGCCGTGCCAGTTTCAATTAACATTAATTATAGTCTGCTTCTTATAAAGACATAGAAAGCTATAAAAGCATATGACCCCGTGACCTATCAGCATTTCTTGATCTCATTTATATCAAACCTAATATTTTCTTTAAAAAATGTAATTGTTATTGTAATCGTTGGAAGGGGGGTACGACAATTGTAGCAGCAGTGTAACGCAAACCCTATTTAAATAGGAAAAATGGGAGGAACGTGTGCGCCGCAAAATTCAATTATTCTGGCGAGTTGACTATTGAAAATTAATATGGTATTTAAATGAATTCCATTTTATCATCACTGTTTATTCCCTGAGCTTTATAATTTTATTATTTTTATTTTTAGCGCATTTTCGAGATGTCGAAATCGCTATTGCACCCGTTTTGTCCGTCCGTCTGTCATCACCCTTGATCACAGCATCCATAAGTCCTAGACCCATGATGTATATATGTTTTTTGTATGTCCTGACCTGCCATTTGTGCATCAACACTCAGTTACTCGATCCGTTTAAAAACCCCGTTAAAACTACCAAAAAATATTTCGAATCGAGAGGTAACACTAGCGCAGGGAACGGCCGCCATTGCGGAAGTCGAATGCACAATTCTTCAAACATTGAAGAGTGGTGCGAAAGGGTGCAAAATAATTAGTTGTTTTTTTTTAGTTGACGTCATTAGAATATGTGTAAAAGTTTAGAGAGTTTTACGTCATCATTTGTGGTGACTTGTAGTTGGATTAAAGAGAAAATAATTTATTTTTTTTAATGTAAAGAAATGACTTTTAAATAAAAAAATGTCAGGTATATTCATTACACAAGAAAATTCATAAAAATGTGTCTAAAATCTAAACACAATTACTGATAACTACATAATTCTGATATCTAACATAAGTACTGATACATAATACGAAAATGCGCTAACACGTCCTGAATTCCAATAGGTACCAGGCTTAACATGATTTTTTTAATTTGCGAGTTGACCGGCATCACACACAAGAGAGGTAAACACAACCTCCCAAAGAGGCAGGTTGTGAGGCATGGGTTTTTTAAACTAAGGAAAAATACCTCGCTAACTTAAACGCACAGTTTAACCGGTCCTCTTCTTTAGAACAGTTAATCACAAGACCTTTAAAAAAATGACTATAAACCATCACTGTTTAGTTAATTCTTTGGAATTATTTTTTTTTATTTGCTGAATTGAGGGCATTGCGGAAAAGAGCTGAACGCAAGCGGGGTAAGCGGGTTTTAATGCCACCAACAGACGACGGGAGTACTAATAGTACTACTAACAGAATAATATAACAGAATTAAAACTATAATATAGCACATTATCTTTATAAATATCCCAATTAGTACTAACATACACAGGCCTCCCCCGACCCACTATGGCACCACATATCTTTATAAATATTAACTCTTAATGTGCCTTAAGGTTTTCGGAAAACTTCCGCCTCAGTGCCGTAAGAATTTTCCGTATTTCGATCAACCGGTTATGAAATTTAAAAAAATTGCGTAAAATCCATTTATATTATTATTGTCATACTGACATCATCTTTTAGGATAAGAATGTTTATTTTATGTATCCGAAAGACAGTTTTGCATTGAAAACTATTTTTACCTGTAGTTTAGTTCTATTACCTTAGTAATAAAGTATAGCAAAATTGCATCTTCGAGAAAAAAAATGTAAAAACTTTGCGAATCGAGCGATAACACTAGCAAGGGAAACAGACGCCATTGCTGGAAGTCAAAAACATTGTTTTTCGCACATTTAAGAGTTTTTATTTTCTGTAATTTCGTTTCTAAAGAGAGTTCTATCGAGTCGCGCATTTATCACGCTTTGGTAAAAAACGGTAAACCGCGGATTATCGTGCTTTGGCACATTAAGAGTTAATCTATATTTCAACATGCATTTTAATGTCTGTAAAACCAATCAAATACTGAGCACCATTTGTGTTATTTTAAGAATCTCATTTAGGGAAGATATCAGGGAATTTATCTGGCTCTTATTTTAGTATTATTTTGAATGTCCAACATGTTTATTGGTATGATTATTATTTAACTATAACTTTACCTTACAAACTTATGAAAAACATTATCTATAACATTAAATCATATTCTTTGCTGTTACTTTAAAAGCAGCCTCTAAATGATCGCTGCTTGGTAAAAAAATCAACTTACTAATTTTTTTAACTAATTAGATCGTCTTATTTAAATGTTTCATGCTTAGACCATATATTTTCAGCCAATGCAGTTCAAATTGGATCATCGACTAGCCAGACTGTTAGGTATTCACACTCAGACCAGGCCTTTTATTGTTAATGCTCTGTGGCAGTATATTAAAACTCACAAGCTCCAGGACTCAAGTGAGAGAGAATACATTAATTGTGACAAGTACTTTGAACAGGTAAGTCATCTCCGCCATTTCTTTCTTTATTTCAATATTCAACTCTAACATAGTGATCCACATACCAGCTTTTCTATTATACTGGATTATATTATTTAGCCTTCTTTCCTCCCTTAGAATGGTACATGCAAGTAATGAAGATATCTTTTGAAGAATTTTAGCAAAAATATTCTAAGCTTATATTTAAATTCAGGAATAATAACCTACTAATGGTTTCATTGCAGATATTTGAGTGCAAGCGTTTGAAGTTCTCTGACATCCCTTCCAAACTACAGCCACTTCTTATGCCCCCTGACCCCATCATTATACATCATGTAGTCACGTAAGTCAATTAAGAAATTAGTCCAATGACGTTTAATTAAAAATTGTGCAAAAAATCTGCTTACTTATCCTAAATTTTATCCATGTCAAGTTTGACTACAATCCTGATATTGTCTATTTCTTTCATTTCCAGAGTGGAAGGACCAGATGCCAAGAAAACTGCTTGCTATGATATTGATGTTGACATTGTAAGTTTTTTTTTCTTATATAAAATTTTAATAAGGAATCTATCATTATGCTTTAAGTGAAATATCAGACCTATTAGCGCCAATACTAACTTAAATCAGGGTTGTTGTTTTTTTTTTTAGTTAATTTATGTTTAACATAAAATACCCCCTTCACCACCAAAAACATTGATGTTAAACACAATGCTATTCAAAAAAGCAGTAATTAATGTTTTGGAAAGTTGTAGGTTGAATGATTTTGTGGTAACACTGTGCATTTTCAATGGTAAAGTTATCTTTATCTATGTGTAATGAACAGGATGATTCTTTGAAGCAACAAATGAGTGCATTTGTCATGTCCACCCAGAATCACACAGAAATAGCAAACTTAGATGCCAAGGTAAATAAAACTGTAGCTAGTAAGTAAATAACAATAAAATACTTGTTTCTAGATACATGATTGGGCATATGTGCATCTCCAGAATTATAGTCTTAGTTTTAAATTATAAAATTTAAAAAAAATGGAAATTGGTTTCCTTTTTGAGTATTTGTATTCAATTATAGAGAGAACAAAATTCAGTTATAGTAAGTTATAGTTCAATTTATTTACATAAAAACTTGATTAAAAAAAAGTTTTTAATGACAATTATATCCACTCAGATACATGAAACTGTTGAAAACATCAACATGCTTAAAACTCAACGAGAGTTCTTCCTGGGCTTCGCTAAAGATCCCCAAGAATTCATCAGTAATTTCCTCATTTCACAAACCAGAGATCTCAAGGTAAACTTACGCACATTTAAATTTTGAATTTTTCACTCTACCTGTTACTTTTATCAATAAGTTGTTAGCCCTGTGTGGATCAGGTTATAAATATATTAATTTGAGCGATGGTAAGAAGTCTATGATAGCGATACTTTATTGTGTTGTTATAAAGAAAACAATTATTTCTATTAAAAAATTGTGTATGTCCAGACCATGACAGATGTTGTTGGAAATCCTGAAGAAGAAAGAAGAGCTGAGTACTTTTATGAGCCCTGGATTAATGAAGGAGTCAACCGATATTTCTACTCATTGGTAACCTTTTACACAGTCTATCATTTTAAGGATATTATATATTATTTGATTATTTTTTGTTTTAGATGTTACTAAATCTTCAAGTTACTATTTTATTAAACTATTCTCAAGCTGATTTTCTACTTTATAAAGATAACAAATTAAGTTACTTTCTTCTTCCAGGTACAACAGAGGAGGATGGAGCTCGAACAAGCTCTAATGATGAGAAATGGGGGCATGTGAAATATCTTTACTCACTTACTATGTTTCCATACAACCTTCATGTTCATGTATGTTTTCTTGTAATATAATAATCATCATCTTCTAGTGGCACATTCTTATACAATGCAAAAGCTAAAAATTAAAGTCCAAAACAAGAATCATTAACAGAACTTACCTTTTAATTAGTTTCTGAGGATTAGTCTCTATTTAAAAAAAAAAAATTAATTAATGTGATTAATTATTAATGCAAAATTCATGATATCTATTAACTTGAATTGCATCTGGAATTATTATTTCTGACACAGAATTTCATGGGATGGATTTTAATATCACCTTATTTGGTGTTTTTGCATCTCCTGATATTGTTTTTATTTTTTATTTCATTTTCCCTAAATAATTAGGTCAATTTATTTTATATTTAGTTTGGAAATAGATTTCTATAGTTTCAGAATTAGCATATACTAAAAATTTATGTTGATATTTTGATAGGATTTCTTATTGGAAACATTGCAGTTGATGGTAGATACTCACTTTCCTTAAATAAGTTATCAAAAATTGTAAAAAGGGTTGTCAGTGTTATGATTTTACTTCTGCCTATTCTGTTTGTGTAATTAAGAATTAAGCCCTGTATTACCAGTGCTCATTTATTTGGGGCACTGATACCTTCAAGAATAAATTTTGATTGGCTGATATCTTTAGAAACTCTTATAGTCACTAATATAAACAAAGTTTGTATTACAAAATTGATTTCCTTTGTTTTTTTTTTACAATTTGTATGTGTTCTCATTATGATGATATTTTTCAAACGCATTTAATGTTATTACCGATTTATTGACTAAGAATGATTTGTAATATGGAAATTGTTGTCTTTAGCTTTTAAAAATTACGATGATATTTTCTTTTCCTTCCACTTTTCATTCAGTAAAATTGAAATAACTTCTCTGTATTCATTCATCATTTATAAATTGGAATTCATCCCTAAATTTGTTTTTGGTCATTTTTATATAGTTTCAAATATATGTAACTGCAGCTATGTACTTGAGTTTTTATTATTGTGAAAATGTTTTTTTGGCCTCCCACCCCTCCCCCACACACATTTTAATGGCAATTTGTTGTCCCAAAAGAAATCAATAAATTTGATAAAAACAACTCAACCTAAGTTTGTCATAGATTTGGCTAATAATTGGATAAAAACAACGCAACTAAGTTTGTTATAGCTGAGGGGTTTGGTGTGTACCAAATTCTTGCATGTTGGACACACCTCTAGTTGTGTTTGGTGTCCAAGTGAATGTTTCTGTTGACCAGTAGAGAGCTCACATTGTCCAGCTTCTATCAGCCTTGATGTGAGGTGTACTCTGATGGTCAGTATTTCTTTCTTTCAGTAAACTTATATTTTATTAAAACAGAATATGTATAGGCTGTATAAGACATCAAAGAAACACGTTCAAGCCCATACATACCAAGTTTTAATAAGATGTATTTTTTATATTATAGAGTTGTTCTTGTGTTGCCTTTTCTTTGACAAATTCAAACACTTGAATTTTTTAATGATGGATGGCTAAAACTGGAGTTTCTGAAAACTTAGATTTTTCAAGGTAAATAAAATTCTGCGCCAAAAGGTGATATATGTGTGACGTTTACCAATTGTAATACTTAAAGTGCATAATATCACTGTTACTGTGTGATGTGTGTGACGTTTAACAATTGTAATACTATAAAAGTGAAACAGTTCTGATACTGTGATAAGGGGCCGTCCATAAAGTACGTCACGTTTCAGAGAGGATGGGGTGTAAGAAAGTGTGACAGGAGGGGTTGTCTGGTCATGTGTGACGTCACGGTGTTTTATGTTAAACTTTAATTATTTTGTTAGTAAAAAATAAATTTTTGTACAAAAGTGTGACTTTTTTTTTTTTTTTTGGGTGTGTGGGGTCCGAGGTTTATGACAGGGGGGAGTTAAAAATGGTCAAAAATAGCGTGACGTACTTTATGGACGGTCCCTAATTAAAAAAATATTGACGTCATGAGTCTCATAATTGTAATATTTGGGACGACAGCTATTTTAAAGGGAAGTTATCAGTGCCACAATTCGAAATTGTTTTCAATATTCTTAGTTCCTGCCTTGTTATATAAGTGCCTTCAAAAAGGGATGTAGATCTATATTACGTCAACTATGTTTTATACCGATTTATATTTTTGTTTTCAAGTTAGCCAAGTCAATGCTGGTATACACACATAAGTTGAGAGGTTTGTAGCAGTAAAAAAAAAAAGGTTATTAAATATTTTACAAATTGTATAGGGCTATAAAAGAAATCAATCTAAAAAAACATGCTTTTTGATTTTTTTAAAAGCTTCTGGCTGAAAACAATAGATACTGCTTGGCTGCATTCAAAGTAACCAATGCCTGAAAACAAATTAGATTTGGTTTCATGTATTAAGTCTTTATGTGCAGGCTTATTCTAAAATTAATTTGGTCATTCTCTAGTGTGTCAAAATAATCCAGTTGGCATCTCTATTCGTCCATCGCTATCTGCTGTCAGCTATCGAAACAAGGCGTGGCAGCGGTTCCATTTGATATTGATTGTCTCCCCTAACGAACTGCATTCACGCGCCGTCTGGTGGCACAGCACAATGACATTGAGTTGTGAAATAGCTTCATCCGAGTGGGGTGCAAAGGTCACAACAGACGTGACACGACTGACCATTCGATACGCGTCCGTTAAGTCTCACAAACGTGTCGCACGAATATGTTGATATTCCACATTGAGAAAGTTGTTTCACTAATTAATCGTTCAAAATGTTAATGATTAAAATTAATTTGATCTATTAAAATTTAAGAAGATATTTTTAATATTTTGAAGTTGTATTAATTATTTACACTTTTTTTGTACTTAAATACTTTCCCTCGTATTATTATTTACTTAGACGTACTTGCGTTAACTACTATGTACTAAGACGTACTTGCGTAAACGAAGAGCTTATTCTTCCTTATTTCTTGCCTCGCATAACGAACTTGCTGTTCTTCGTCATAGAATTTGGGAGCCGTGGAATTACCACGACTTAAGCGATTTCGCCAAATAATAAGTCGCGACTTAAACCGATATAGAGATGCGTGATATAAAATATAATTGATCGAAATAAATCGATTAAATTTTTCCCGATAATTTGATAATATTTTTTAATCAGTACCAGCCCTATAATTTACTTTTTTATTAAAAACAAATTGATGACCTTCTCAAAACTCTAAGTTTCTTATTAGCCAATAATTTGATTAGCTTTCGAAGAAAACAAAAAAAAAAAAAAAACGCCTTTGAAGCTTGTTCAACATAATATTAAGTCTATAAAATAAGTTGTTCTATAAAATTATCTCCTATCAGATTATCCATTCCCGAGGCTCACAAAAAGCCTTCCTCTCCTTGAACTTCTCCAACATACTTTCAAATCTGTTTGTGTACATCGTCTACTAACTCCAAAAACTAACAGACGGTAGGTGTGATGTTAAGGAGACCATTAGGCCAGACACTGTTTGGTCTTCACAGAGTGTATTTTAAGAAGAACTCGATCATGTTTAATGCGACCGCGTCAGGCTGTTTGTATATTTAATTAGATTGTTTCCTTATTTTCATCACGATTTTCAGGAAAATGTCTTTTCAAAAACAATCATGAAGTGCTTTCTATATACTCAGAGTGGATTATTATTTTTAGTTTATTAAAAGTAAGCCAAAAATAAAGCTTTCTGAGGTGACGGTATGAGTCAGTGCGGGTGTCTTGGGCTAGTATTATCGGTGGGCGGCAGTGGGGCGTTGGGCTATTGTCATTCGTGGTGCATTGGGCTATTGTCTTTCGTGGGGCATTGGGCTATTGTCATTCTTGGGGTATTGGGCTATTGTCATTCTTGGGGTATTGGGCTATTGTCATTCTTGGGGTATTGGGCTATTGTCAGTCGTGGGGCATTGGGCTATTGTTATTCGTGGGACATTGGGCTATTGTCATTCGTGGGGCATTGGGCTATTGTCATTCGTGGGACATTGGGCTATTGTCATTCTTGGAGCATTGGGCTATTGTCATTCGTGGGGAACATGACGAGTGTCATATGTGGGGCTCTGGGCGAGTGTCATATGTGGGGCACTGGGCGAGTGTCATATGTGGGGCACTGCGCGAGTGTCATGACAAGTGTCTTGTGGAGGACATCGGTAGTGTCATGTGAGGCACATGACGAGTGTCATATGTGGGGCACATGACAAGTGTCTTTTGGAGGACATCGCTAGTGTCATGTGGGGCACATGACGAGTTTCATATGTGGGGCACATGGCGAGTGCCATATGTGGGGCACATGGAAAGTGTCATATGTTGAAGACATCGCGAGTGTCAAGTGGGACACTGGTCGATTGTCATGTGTGGGGCACATGGCGAGTGACATTTGTGGGGGCACATGGCGAGTGTCATATGTTGGGCACACAGGGAGAAATAGGAGGAGATTCTTGGAAGTCTCATATTATTTATGAATTGCAAAACATCAACAGTTACTTTAGTTATCCTCTGAGACATGTTTGTTCTTTTAATATCTCATCTTAGGCTAACTCCCAGAAGGAAATTCATTTAAGTATTGACACGAAAAAGATGTTAGTAATCTGCTAACAGTGGCATCTTGTAGATCAGCTAAACTTTATTGACCGATGTCTATGTGATCTGGACGTAAGAAATACAATTTTTATTTCATGGCACTTATCGAACATTTCCTTGAGGCAGAGACTGCAATCATCTATTTCCCCCATATTAGCATCTTCTACACTTTACTTTGAGCAACTGAAATTTCATAATGCTCTTAATTAAAACTGCTTTTGCAATAGCATGTTCTGCTGGGTTACAGGGCATAAGCACTATTAAAGCCCTGTAACTAAACACCTTGTCCTTAGTTAAGCTTTCTGTCTGTGGAGAATTTATAATATACGGACAGAGTATACTTGATAATCTACATCAATGTGTCTTTTATTTTGTAAAGATTCATTGATGTAAATCAGAGGTGTCCATAGTCCGGTTCGTGGTCCAAAACCGGTCCGCGAAGTAATTTTAACTGGCCAGTGGCCTCATTTGAAATAATTAATTAACTGACTTATTATTTCTTCAACAACATTAAATATAAAATAAAGTAGAAATTTTGTACTGTTTTGAGTACGTCAAAGGATGGCGAAAATCGATAACATTGTATTGTTTACCAATTAATAGACTTCCGTTTTAAAGACCGACCAGGGGAACAAATGTATTTGGTTCTGATTGTTCTGCTGTCTATGACGTTAAATTACCAAGTAAATAATATATGTATTTATTACTGATGGTTCCCCTGCCATGTCTGGTGAGCACAGTTGACTAGCAAAACTTGGCTTTAACAAAGTCAGCGAAGGAGCTGACAAACTTTTTAAACTTCCCTGCATCAATCATTCATAAAGAAATTATATGTGCTAAACACCTTTGATGTAATCGTGTCCTTAAGCCAGTGATAAAGGCTATGAAAGCTATCGGCTCTAAAACGCCTTTTAACTGCCAGTATTAGCAAGTATCTTCTTGACATCCATGAAGAATACAAAGATGTTATGTATCACTATGATATAAGACGGCTTAGTCGGGGGACATCACTTCAGCGCTTCTCGCATTTAAAAAAGAAATTGGGCAGTACATGAAAGATAAGGAAAAACAAAATTCCAGAACTATCTGATACTGCTTGTCTAGCAGATTTTGATTTTTTGGTTGATGTGAAAAGACGTCTAAACCTTCTTAACATAAGTCTTCAAGGGCACAATGCAGTGGTAAGCCAATTATATTCACATATCAAGGCCTTTGGGAATAAGATGCAACTTTTTCAAAGCCAACTGTTTCAAATTCTGCCTAATACCACACATTTCCCTTGACTACAGAAAATCATGGCAAGTTTTCCAGAAAAGAAGCGTCAATGAGCATATGCATAGGTATGTTACAAATATCACAACCCTGACTGATGAATTTCAAAGACGCTTTCATGACTTTGAAACTGATAAAAATTTAAACTTTAAAAAAATAAAAAATCTTCACCTTTCTCTCTAGATCCTAATATTCCTAATAATGCAGGAAATATGTAGCTGGAACTCATTGAGCTAATGCTGAATGTCACAGCAGACGACAATAATTTTCTATCTTTGACTTTAACAGTCAGCTGCATGGATAAAGAGATATTCAAGGAAATTCGAATATTTGTTAAGAAAATGCTCATCTTGTTTGGCTCGACATACTTGTGTAAGCAGAAATTCTCAGTTATGAATTTTAACCAGATCTGTGTGAGGACGAGAATATTTGACTCTCAAATACATATAAAAAAACCAGTAGCTTTGAGCCTGACAGCAGCTATTTACTGCATTCAAGATCTCGTTTAACGCTTCACATTAAAAAAATTTACAATAAAAACTCATCAACCTATGTAATATTTATAACATTATTTTTATCCGGCCCGCGAATATCTTTGCATCAAGGAATAGGGCCCACCATGCAAAAAGTTTGGACGCCCTGAATGTAGATTATGTGTTAACATTTTCAAGATGATCAGAGCGAACTTGAATCGCTGTGATTCATACATCTAATTTATCCTCGACTGTTTTATGAGTAGCAAGTTGCTGAAAGTAGCTACGCCACTTAACGCCAGATTTATGATCCAGAGCTACGCCACTGTTTCAGATTTATGAGATGACATTTTTGACGCTGTCCTGGATTAATCTTTATTAGAAATTAGGCTTTAATGTCAAAAATTATCTTTGCTAGATAGACCTTGTCTGGAGCCTCAAGAATGAGCGGTGAATATTTTGTCATTCGCTTTGGTATTCTCTTTTCATCAGCAAACACGAAGCTTTGACTTGTAGTGAATATTTAACTAATGTTCGTCCGTGCATTATTTCTGTGGCTGTAGTTCTACCCCATGTCCAACAGCATCAAATCTGAACCTTAGTCACAACACTCCCACACCCTAGTGTCTCTTAAGTAATAGACATTAATTAGAACAAGGACATTGTGGTAATCAGACAGAAAGGCAGATACTTTCGCCATGCAAGTCATTTAAAAGTCGTCAATCATTAAGGCATCTTGATGCGCTGAAGGTCAAGGCCTAATCATGTGTTTGTCTGGAGATTTCACCTTGCTTGTCACGAGCCAACGGCCCATCACTTCCCCCCGTCCAGATTGTTGTGTGTTTTGACACAGTGAATGCCATTTCAGTTGGCTGAACGAACGTATTCCGAATAAGCGCCAATCACTACAGAGCGTAGGCAAGCAACTGAAAAGGGTTTAAAAGGGATTATTTATAATAATATGCCCCCAGAAATAAAACATATTGCATAACTGGTTTTACTATTACAATAAATAAATTTCAGATTTTTCAACAATTTTAATTTATATTTTAATTTGTATATTTTTTAAAACTACATTATTTATAGATATTTAACAAAGAACGCAACATACAATTTTTATGCGAACTTAAGTAATAATTTAAAGGCTAATATGTTTAGGAAATTTAGCCTAAGCTGCAAAATTATATTTTTTCTGCAAACTTTTTAAAAAGATAAAAGTGATTCAACAATCCTCTATATTCCAAAAGTGCTTAAATCCATAATAAAGGTAGAATCCTTTTTTTTCTATTTAGGCAGGAGGCAACTTAATTTTACGTGATGTTTTAAAGTACTCGATCATATTTAATAATATCAATACGATGTTTGTCTTTGGCATCTATGACAAACTGTGAGTTAAGTTAACAAAACAAGATATATTGGTTTCTCTTTAACTTGATATTAAATATCACAGCTAACTGAAACATTAGCCTGAAACATCACAGTGAACTGAAACATTAGCCTGAAACTGAAACATCACAGCGAACTGAAACATCAAAATGAACTGAAACTTTAGCCTGAAACTGAAACATCAGTGGCGTCGCTAGGGGGTGCGGAGGGGTCGGGCCGCCCTGGGTGACACCATCAAGGGGCTGACACCAGACCGTAAAATTCTATATATTCCCATTATTTGGCACTGGAAAACTCGGAGTATTTCTATGGGTTAAATCATGAGGGGGTGACACCATGAGCTACCGCCCCGGGTGACACCATGAGCTACCGCCCCGGGTGACACAAACCCTAGTGACGCCTCTGTGAAACATCACAGCGAACTGAAACATCACAGCGAACTGAAACATCACAGTGAACTGAAACATTAGCCTGAAACATCACAGTGAACTGAAACATTAGCCTGAAACATCACAGTGAACTGAAACATCACAGTGAACTGAAACATAACAGTGAACTGAAACATCACAGTGAACTGAAACATCACAGTGAACTGAAACATCACAGTGAACTGAAACATTAGCCTGAAACATAACAGTAAATTGAAACATTAGCCTGAAACATCACAGTGAACTGAAACATTAGCCTGAAACATCACAGTGAACTGAAACATTAGCCTGAAACATCACAGCGAACTGAAACATTAGCCTGAAACATCTCAGTGAACTGAAACATTAGCCTGAAACATCACTGTGAACTGAAACATTAGCCTGAAACATCTCAGTGAATTGAAACATTAGCCCGAAACATCACAGTGAACTGAAACATCACAGTGAACTGAAACAACACAGTGAACTGAAACATCACAGTGAACTGAAACAACACAGTGAACTGAAACATCACAGTGGACTGAAACATCACAGTGAACTGAAACATTAGCCTGAAACATCACAGTGAACTGAAACATCACAGTGAACTGAAACATCACAGTTGACTGAAACATCACAGTGAACTGAAACATTAGCCTGAAACATCACAGTGAACTGAAACATTAGCCTGAAACATCTCAGTGAACTGAAACATTAGCCTGAAACATCACAGCGAACTGAAACATCACAGTGAACTGAAACATTAGCCTGAAACATCACAATGAACTGCAACATTAGCCTGAAACATCACAGTGAACTGAAACATCACAGTGAACTGAAACATTAGCCTGAAACATCACAGTGAACTGAAACATCACAATGAACTGAAACATTAGCCTGAAACATCACAATGAACTGAAACATTAGCCTGAAACATCACAATGAACTGAAACATCACAATGAACTGAAACATCACAGTGAACTGAAACATCACAGTGAACTGAAACATCACAGTGAACTGAAACATCACAGGGAACTGAAACATCACAGTTAACTAAAACATTAGCCTGAAACATCACAGTGAACTAAAACATTAGCCTGAAACATAACAGTGAACTGAAACATCACAATGAACTGAAACATCACAGTGAACTAAAACATTAGCCTGAAACATCACAGTGAACTAAAACATTAGCCTGAAACATCTCAGTGAACTGAAACATTAGCCTGAAACATAACAGTGAACTGAAACATTAGCCTGAAACATAACCGTGAACTGAAACATCACAATGAACTGAAACATCACAATGAACTGAAACATTAGCCTGAAACATCACAGTGAACTGAAACATTAGCCTGAAACCTCTCAGTGAACTGAAACATTAGCCTGAAACATCACAGTGAACTGAAACATCAAAGTGAACTGAAACATCAAAGTGAACTGAAACATCACAGTGAACTGAAACATTAGCCTGAAACATCACAGTGAACTAAAACATTAGCCTGAAACATCACAATGAACTGAAACATTAGCCTGAAACATCACAGTGAACTGAAACATTAGCCTGAAACATAACAGTGAACTGAAACATTAGCCTGAAACATCACAGTGAACTGAAACATCAAAGTGAACTGAAACATCAAAGTGAACTGAAACATCACAGTGAACTGAAACATTAGCCAGGACGGTTTGGAGGTTTGTGCTGAGTTTTTATTTCTGAGTTCAAAGATGTAAAATTTGAACATAGAAATATCGACGAAACAAAAGTTGCCCGCTAGTGTACTATTTTGTACACTAACCAGCAAGCCTATGAGGCAACACTGCCGTGAGTGCACCTCACTGTTTCCCAATCCATGTCTACATGTTTTTTTGTGATTCAATTCTGAAAGGCTAGAAATGTGTTTTGATGAGTTAAAGATTGACTACTGAAACTACGAAGTCATCTGAAGACGTCAGTTATAGATCCAATGGCCAGTAAAAGAGCCGGAGTCCCATTTGATTAAACACGCTGGACAGAAAGTAAATAATTGAGAAAATATTGGCCACTGACAAATGGCGTCCGTGGAGGCCACTCGGGATAATTTCTCCATTCACGACTTTATGGCCTTATTATTTCGTCGGTGCTGCACATGTTTTTATGTGCCTCGCGTCGAGCAAAGCGTTCGCTTTCTTGCCACTTTTCCGTCTAAGTTAAAAGGATTTTTATCCCTTTATTTCTTGATGCGCGGGAGTGATTCGATTGTCCAAAGAAATTATTCAAATTTAGATTTGAAGGGTTTTTTAAAAATAAGAAATAACCAAGAAACAAATTGATTGTGTTTAATTGAAATTTAGATCTACAGTTTGGTTATTGTGGAACTTTTAGTAGCCTCCATACAACACTAGCGTAAACATTAACTTGGTAAGAACTGCAAACAAATGCGTCATTACAAAATTATTTATACTACAGTCAACATCCATGCGTTTCCTGGGCATTGATTGACATGAGTGGAAAAACTGTGACACCCCAAGGGGCCCTACGTCGTCCGCGGACAACTGTAGCTACTACTATCTTATCTTATCTGTTACAGACGCTCCTTCCATACAGAAGATTATTGCGTACTACGTTTATCTGTGGTTTGTGTCTAGTCCTGCACTCTTATTAGAGTTTTAAATGATAATAAAGTGTTGGCTTTCCTGATTCCCTCAGGCAACCCATACCTTGCTCGCATTCCGGACGGGAATAAAGAAAACTTGTATGTGTTTGTTCTTGCATACAGAAAAAGAAAGGCGTTTTATTTATCCTTATGTCTATCTGAGAGTTGTATCTTTGTGTTGTATTTCTAAATTAGAATTAATTTCATTATGTATAATTACTAATTTATTCTTAGTTCTTCTATCCCCTAATGTTTCGATGTTAATGATTTAACTAATGGTGTTACTCTTGTGAGTTTTGAATATTCTCCAGTAATGAATCTTGCACATTAAAAAAAAATTGTTTTAGTTTATCAATGTTTTCTTTGGTGGATGGATGGGTCCTAGACCTATACAGAAAAGGCATTTTCTAGTACAGATCGCTTTATGAGCAAGACTGCGGCGCATGCTACGCCGCGGGTCGTATCTAGTTTTTACTAAAGGAATATTAAACATCAAATAAATCTTATAATTAGCAGGACAAGTTGCTAGACTTACGTAAATAGAGCGCAGTATTCGAATAGCAAAAAATTGATTTGAAGTGGCCGAAAGTCAGTCGTTCCAATGTTAACCCACTTACCCAAACCTCCATTAGTCGGACTGCCGATGAAATGACCAGTCCCTTCTTTAATAAGCACGTTTTATTTGAAGGGACGTCTCCACGACTGTCAGCTAAGCGGTCAATGGGTCAATAGGGCCTGTAACGGTCAACCTTAGTGAAAACATGTGGCACCAGAGGGAAGGTCGTGGATAAACAAGGGATTAGCGCAGACAACTTCAGGCACTGGCCTTGTCACTGATGTCACTGGTGTTACTGATGTCACTGATGTCACTGGTGTATCTGGTGTCACTGATGTCACTGGTGTCACTGATGTCACTGGTGTCACTGGTGTGACTGATGTCACTGGTGTCACTGATGTCACTAGTGTTACTGATGTCAATGGTGTCCCTGGTGTCACTGATGTCACTGGTGTTACTGATGTTAATGGTGTCACTGGTGTCACTGATGTCACTGGTGTCACTGATGTCACTGGTGTCACTGGTGTCTCTGGTGTCACTGATGTCACTGGTGTCACTGGTGTTACTGATGGCACTGGTGTCCCTGATGTCACTGGTGTACCTGGTGTTACTGATGTCACTGATGTCACTGGTGTCACTGATGTCACTGGTGTTACTGATGTCACTGATGTCACTGGTGTTACTGATGTCAATGGTGTCACTGGTGTCACTGATGTCACTGGTGTCACTGGTGTCACTGGTGTTACTGATGTCACTGGTGTCCCTGATGTCACTGGTGTACCTGGTGTTACTGATGTCACTGATGTCACTGGTGTTACTGATGTCACTGATGTCACTGGTGTCACTGATGTCACTGGTGTCACTGATGTCACTGGTGTCACTGATGTCACTGGTGTTACTCATGTCAATGGTGTCAATGATGTCACTGGTGTCACTGGTGTCACTGATCTCACTGATGTCACTGATGTCACTAGTGTCACCGATGTCACTGATGTCACAGGTGTCACTGATGTCACTGATGTTTCTAATGACTAAAATCAGTTCAGTCCTTGTTTAGTTTGGAGACATGAACATAGTTCCTCATGAAAACTATTTTAAATTTCAAAGCAAATCAATAAAATTAACATTATTTTGTCTATCTTAAAAAGCTTCTAATTAGTTGACAACTTGATATAACATCAAACAGCCCGGGTGTTTGTGATGATGTTAGTTCACACAGAGACGCGTTAAATGAACAAAACAATTTTAGAAACAATTTCAGCTCTGTTGAGATTTCAAGAAGAAACAAAAAAACAAAACGATTAGGGTTTGCTATCTTGGATAACGTGTAAATCTTCCGTCAGAGTCTCGACATGTGCAATATCAGATATCTGAACCGTTACTAACAAGATACAGCGGCTGCTCTGGTGGTTCGAAGGACGGAGAAGGTCCTATACTTGACCGAGGTAGCCGCTCATACTGTGATCTTAATGTACATCACGGTAACTTAATGATTCATTCTTCAAACTGTCACACGTGATCAAATAAATGGGATTTAAAAAACACAATTATACCAACAACTACGTAATAAAACCGTTAAAGCTTTTACATTGTTCAATACGTTTAAATTTCTAAAATTCAATTCATAATTTCATAGTAGAGAATACAGTCGAAAACCTCCCTACATCGATTTAATTGTTAGGTCCCGGCTAAATTTCATAAGACTAATGTATTTTAGATTTTATTAAAATAGAAGAATTTTGGCTTCCTTAGTCGAATTTTCCTAGGCGTTTGGTTCGTATACTGGGGGGACATTTCAGAATTCAGAACATGTTTTTCGTAGAGCCACGTAACGGATGCTATATCTTTTCTTAGAGCATACCACAAGGGAATAAGCGAGTCCTGCAAGTATTAAAAATGATCAAGACAAGAAAAGACGGGGGGGGGGGGGGGGGGGGGGCTGGAAGAAGTGTTACTAATTTGCATCCCTTTGCTGCATGCTGTTACTCTTTTGAAAAAATAAAATCTCGCTTCCCCATTCCCACAGTAGAGGGAGTAAAGTGGGGAAGGGGAGGAAAGGTGACTCCTCTCACGGGCTTGTGTCAGTATGTCACAGAAAATGGTTTCTTTCATATGAAACATCAGTCATCGCCTCTCTTTCCCGTCAAGCCTTCTAGCCTGTAGGGCTGTCCTCTCCCCGCTCTCAATATCAACATTGTTCTTGATTAATATGCGCCTATTACGCAATTCCCTAACTCGAAAACTCCAGAAGTCGATTTTTTTCGGATCTCGTAGAGTTCCCCCTAGAGAGGTCTGACTGTATCACAAAGTTGAATTTTCTTGTCACACTTTGCCTTATTTTGCAATGCGTGCCATGTTTTACCTTCACTTTGCTATGTCCTAACTTACCATGTCTTACCTTGAAATGCCCTTCCTTGCCATGTCTTACCTTACCATGTCTTACCTTACCATGTCTTACCTTACCATGTCTTACCTTACCATGTCTTACCTTACCATGTCTTACCTCACCATGTCTTACCTTACCATGTCTTACCTTACCATATCTTACCTTACCATGTCTTACCTTACCATGTCTTACCTTGAAATGCCCTTACTTGCCATGTCTTACCTTACCATGTCTTACCTTACCATGTCTTACCTTACCATGTCTTACCTTGAAATGCCCTTCCTTGCCATGTCTTACCTTACCATGTCTTACCTTACCATGTCTTACCTTACCATGTCTTACCTTACCATGTCTTACCTTACCATGTCTTACCTTGAAATGCCCTTCCTTGTCATGTCTTACCTTACCATGTCTAACCTTACCATGTCTTACCTTACCATGTCTTACCTTACCATGTCTTACCTTACCATGTCTTACCTTACCATGTCTTACCTTACCATGTCTTACCTTACCATATCTTACCTTACCATGTCTTACCTTACCATATCTTACCTTACCATATCTTACCTTACTATGTGTAATTAATGAATCTAAATCTGCACCAATTAACGTTAACTCAGGCGTTACACAAAGTAAAGTTCTAGGTCCCTTACTATTTTTAATTTATATACATTATTTACCCAACAACATCTCAACAAAAAGAAAAGTTAGGTTATTTGTTGATGATTGTATAATCTATATAACAATAAAGTCATAGCAAGATAGCAAAATTTTACAAAAAGACTTAGATGAATTAATAAAATGGAAACTAACTGGTTTATGTCCTTCCATCCAGAAAAGTGTCAATTGATTAGAGTAACAAAGAAATTTAAAATATTTCATTCATGGAAAAGAACCAACCCATACTAATGATGCAAAATACTTAGGAGTCATAAGAAAAGAGAAATTATAACAATGAAGTTATTAAAAAATCAAATAAAACCTTAGATTTTAAATTTAACAAAAGAATTTTTTACAAATGCAATAAAGATATACAACTTAAATGCTACCTCACACTGTATAAGACCTATTCTAGAATATGCATCTTGTATATGGGACCCATGCACCAAAGAAAATATTGATAAGTTAGAACAAATCCAAAAAAGAGCTGCCAGATTCATTACTGGAGAAAATTCAAAACTGACAAGAATAACACCACTAGTTAAATCATTTAACCTTGAAACAAATAGAGGATAGAAGAACCAAGAGTAAATTAGTAATTATACATAAGGCAATTAAGTCCAATTTATAAATACAACACAAAGATAACTTTATTCAACCCTCAGATAAAAACACTTTTCTTATCCGTATGCAGAACAAACACATACGTTTTTTTCACGTCCGGTATTCGGGCGTGGTTTGGGTTGCCTGAAGAAACCAGGAAAGCCAGTTTTATCAGGAATACAGGACTAAACACAAAACATAGATATACCTAGGACGCAATGATCCTCTGTACAGAAGGAGCGTCTGTAATATATAAGATAAGATAAATTTGGGGTATTATCATTTTTAAAGTGTTTAAATTTTAAATTTTGGACATGGTCGAAAAGTTGTGAGACGGTCTCATATTTTTATTTAAATTTTTCAGATCGGAAGCACTTAAATGAAAGAAACTATTTTTAAAAAATCCAAATATTGCTTCAAAAACGTTTTGTTTCTATTTCCTTTCTTTCTTGATGAAGGCTTTCAAAAACACGCAGGGTCATAGAAGGACACGCCCACTAAATTTATGATTGTTTAATTTTTATCACGTTTTCTCAAATTATATTACAACAAAAAAACTTGACTGTTTGTCAATGAAATGTCATTCTGATAATGTTATCTTGTCATTATTCCCCGCACACCGATAGCCTAAAAATATGCCCCTGGAAAATCTCATGTCATCTGGGCATCTGAGGACTGTGACGTCATAAACAGGATTTGTCCAAGGGGGAGAACCGATTACAACGTCCAGCATCTCAAGGGAGTTGTCTATCTACACTGGATGTGTTACCAACACGGGGAAAGTGCTTGCTGGGAGAAAATGTGTTTGCTTAGCTTTACTGCATTATTCCTTAAATGTAAATGTATTGCGACATTGGAGTGGGTAGACTAGCAGGCAAGACTTAAGAGAAGCTCAATCATTTATATAAATGGACCAGCCACAAGATATGAGAGTAGCTCAATCATTGATATAGGTGGACCAACTATACTATGAGAGTAGCTCAATCATTGATATAGGTGGAACAACTATACTATGAGAGTAGCTCAATCATTGATATAGGTGGACCAACTATAAGATATGAGAGTAGCTCAGTCATTGATACAGGTGGGCCAACTATACTATGAGAGTAGCTCAATCATTGATATAGGTGGACCAACTATACTATGAGAGTAGCTCAATCATTGATATAGGTGGACCAGCTATACTATGAGAGTAGATTAATCATTGATATAGGTGGACCAACTATTCTATGAGAGTAGCTCAATCATTGATATAGGTGGACCAAATATTCTATGAGAGTAGCTCAATCATTGATATAGGTGGACCAACTATTCTATGAGAGTAGCTCAATCATTGATATAGGTGGACCAACTATTCTATGAGAGTAGCTCAATCATTGATATAGATGGACCAACTATACTATGAGAGTAGCTCAATTATTGATATAGGTGGACCAACTATAAGATATGAGAGTAGCTCAGTCATTGATATAGATGGACCAACTATACTATGAGAGTAGCTCAACCATTGATATAGGTGGACCAACTATACGATCTGAGAGTAGCTCAATCATTGATATAGATGGACAAACTATACTATGAGAGTAGATCAATCATTGATATAGGTGGACCAACTATACTATGAGAGTAGCTCAATCATTGATATAAGTGGACAAACTATTCTATGAGAGTAGCTCAATCATTGATATAGGTGGACAAACTATAAGATATGAGAGTAGCTCAATCATTGATATAGGTGGACCAACTATACTATGAGAGTAGCTCAATCATTGATATAGATGGACCAACTATACTATGAGAGTAGCTCAATCATTGAAATAGGTGGACCAACTAAACTATGAGAGTAGCTCAATCATTGATATAGGTGGACCAACTATACTATGAGAGTAGCTCAATCATTGATATAGGTGGACCAAATATAAGATATGAGAGTAGCTCAGTCATTGATATAGATGGACCAACTATACTATGAGAGTAGCTCAATCATTGATATAGATGGACCAACTATAAGATATGAGAGTAGCTCAATCATTGATATAGGTTGACCAACTATAAGATATGAGAGTAGCTCAATCATTGATATAGGTTGACCAATTATAAGATATGAGAGTAGCTCAATCATTGATATAGGTTGACCAACTATAAGATATGAGAGTAGCTCAATCATTGATATAGATGGATCAACTATAAGATATGAGAGTAGCTCGGTCATTGATATAGATGGACCAACTATACTATGAGAGTAGCTCAGTCATTGATATAGATGGACCAACTATACTATGAGAGTAGCTCAATCATTGATATAGGTGGACTAACTATACTATGAGAGTAGCTCAATCATTGATATAAGTGGACCAACTATTCTATGAGAGTAGCTCAATCATTGATATAGGTGGACAAACTATAAGATATGAGAGTAGCTCAATCATTGATATAGGTGGACCAACTATACTATGAGAGTAGCTCAATCATTGATATAGGTGGACAAACTATACTATGAGAGTAGCTCAATCATTGATATAGGTGGACCAACTATACTATAAGAGTAGCTCAATCATTGATATAGATGGACCAACTATA
>MUZC01004529.1:163635-193057 GCA_002072015.1 Radix auricularia | reverse complement strand
GACCAACTATAAGATATGAGAGTAGCTCAATCATTGATTTAGGTGAACCAACTATACAATGAGAGTAGCTCAATCATTGATATAGGTTGACCAACTATAAGATATGAGAGTAGCTCAATCATTGATATAGGTTGACCAACTATAAGATATGAGAGTAGCTCAGTCATTGTTATAGGTTGACCAACTATAAGATATGAGAGTAGCTCAATCATTGATATAGGTTGACCAACTATAAGATATGAGAGTAGCTCAATCATTGTTATAGGTGGACCAACTATAAGATATGAGAGTAGCTCAATCATTGATATAGGTTGACCAACTACAAGATATGAGAGTAGCTCAATCATTGATATAGGTTGACCAACTATAAGATATGAGAGTAGCTCAATCATTGATATAGGTTGACCAACTATAAGATATGAGAGTGGCTCAATCATTGATATAGGTTGACCAACTACAAGATATGAGAGTAGCTCAATCATTGATATAGGTGGACCAACTATAAGATATGAGAGTAGCTCAATCATCGATATAGATGGACCAACTATAAGATATGAGAGTAGCTCAATCATTGATATAGATGGACCAACTATAAGATATGAGAGTAGCTCAATCATTGATATAGATGGACAAACTATACTATGAGAGTAGCTCAGTCATTGATATAGATGGACCAACTATACTATCAGAGTAGCTCAATCATTGATATAGGTGGAACAACTATACTATGAGAGTAGCTCAATCATTAATATAAGTGGACCAACTATTCTATGAGAGTAGCTCAATCATTGATATAGGTGGACCAACTATAAGATATGAGAGTAGCTCAATTATTGATATAGGTGGACCAACTATACTATGAGAGTAGCTCAATCATTGATATAGGTGGACCAACTATACTATGAGAGTAGCTCAATCATTGATATAGATGGACCAACTATACTATGAGAGTAGTTCAATCATTGATATAGGTGGACCAACTAAACTATGAGAGTAGCTCAATCATTGATATAGGTGGACCAACTATAAGATTAGCGAGTAGCTCAATCATTGATATAGGTGGACCAACTATACTATGAGAGTAGCTCAATCATTGATATAGATGGACCAACTATAAGATATGAGAGTAGGTCAATCATTGATATAGATGGACCAACTATAAGATATGAGAGTAGGTCAATCATTGATATAGGTGGACCAACTGTAAGATATGAGAGTAGCTCGATCATTGATATAGGTGGACCAACATTTTATTCCCCTTCGATGAGCTCGACTGTATCAAATTTATTTGAAACAATAACTACTGGGCGGATGAAAGGGTCTTGACCAGACTTGGTACAGAAATAAGCTTTAAAGTAATTATTTATTTAAACAATGACTACCTGAACTAACTGTTAGTTTAAACATTGAATACCTGCACTAACTGTTAGTTTAAACATTGACTACCTGCACTAACTGTTAGTTTAAACATTGACTACCTGTACTAAGTGTTAGTTTAAACATTGACTACCTGCAATAACTGTTAGTTTAAACATTGACTACCTGTACTAAGTGTTAGTTTAAACATTGACTACCTGCACTAACTGTTAGTTTAAACATTGACTACCTGCACTAACTGTTAGTTTAAACATTGACTACCTGCACTAACTGTTAGTTTAAACATTGAATACCTGCACTAACTGTTAGTTTAAACATTGACTACCTGCACTAACTGTTAGTTTAAACATTGACTACCTGCACTAACTGTTAGTTTAAACATTGACTACCTGCACTAACTGTAAGTTTAAACATTGACTACCTGCACTGTTCTTCCAAGATATCCGTTCCGTTAGTGTCGTAAATGTTAGATTGATATCTACGGGGTTTTGAACTTTCACTCTTACACTGGTTGAGCCCGGGTAAGCTATTAATATATTTTTTTTTTTATTTCCTAACGCCGAGAAATTTTTGGAAGTTGTTGTGTATACTCCCGAACATTTTTTGGAATTTTTAAAATTACAAGTCAATTTTTTTTTTTATGTTATCTTCCGAGGACTGCGGTCGTTGCAAGATCGACAGGTTGGTAAGTTTGCAATATTTCGATGCTGTTTTAAAAGTTTTGCTACTCTAAATAAATCTTATTTTTTACATCCTTAATACATTTCATCATTTTGTCCCCAATAAAAGTTTGTTATGAAAGTTTTAGATTTATTGACAGATTTTACTAATGAAGTATTTCAAAGATTTTTTTTAAATGTTCCAACGAGTTGACATAAAGATTATTTCATATTTTGTTTTTGTTCTTGGTTTCTCCTTATTTCATCATTTTATCTCCCTTTCTGTTATCTCTACTCATATTTTATCTCCCTTTCTGTTATCTCTACTCATATTTTATCTCCTCTTCCGTTATCTCTACTCATATTTTATCTCCTCTACTGTTATCCTTACTCATATTTTATCTCCTCTACTGTTATCTCTACTCATATTTTATCTCCTCTACTGTTATCTCTACTCATATTTTATCTCCTCTACTGTTATCTCTACTCATATTTTATCTTCTCTTCTGTTATCTCTACTCATATTTTATCTTCTCTTCTGTTATCTCTACTCATATTTTATCTTCTCTTCTGTTATCTCCACTCATATCTTATCTCCTCTTCCGTTATCTCTACTCATATTTTATCTCCTCTTCTGTTATCTCTACTCATATTTTATCTTCTCTTCCGTTATCTCCACTCATATCTTATCTCCTCTTCCGTTATCTCCACTCATATCTTATCTCCTCTTCCGTTATCTCTACTCATATGTTATCTCCTCTTCTGTTATCTCTACTCATATTTTATCTTCCTCATTCCCACATTTATCCATATAGTAAATCTGATTCTGTCTTCCCCGGGACAACAAAACCAATAACAATAAAGAAGGACAAATCTTTCTCCCAGGAGTCTACTAATGTCCGAGAGTGGCAAGGGGGGCCTCAGATTATGGTGTTAGTAAAGAACTGGAGTCAAGAATTGCTGACAATGGTGCTGTTTCGGTGTGAAGCCTGGCGGAAAGGGGTGTGTGTATGAAACATAGCTAAATAAGTGTGAAATGTTGCTGCAAAATCGGAAGAACGATTGAGCTGGTCAAGTATGAAACATGACTGGACAAGTATAAAACATGACTGGACAAGTATGAAACATGACTGGACAAGTATGAAACATGACTGGACACGTATGAACATGACTGGACAAGTATTAAACATGACTGAACAAGTATAAAACATGACTGGACAAGTATTAAACATGACTGGACAAGTATGAATAATGACTGGACAAGTATGAAACATGACTGGACAAGTATGAAACATGACTGGACAAGTATGAAACATGACTGTACAAGTATAAAACATGACTGGACAAGTATAAAACATGACTGGACAAATATTAAACATGACTGGACAAGTAAGAATAATGACTGGACAAGTATGAAACATGACTGGACAAGTATGAAACATGACTGGACAAGTATGAAATATGACTGGACAAGTATAAAACATGACTGGACAAGTATGAAACATGACTGGACATGTATAAGACATGACTGGACATGTATAAGACATGACTGGACAAGTATGAGACAAGACTGGAAAAGTATCAAACATGACTGGACAAGTATGAAACATGACTGGACATGTATAAGACATGACTGGACAAGTATGAGACATGACTGGACAAGTATGAGACATGACTGGACAAGTATAAAACATGACTGGACAAGTATAAAACATGACTGGACAAGTATGAAACATGACTGGACAAGTATGAAACATGACTGGACAAGTATGAAACATGACTGGACAAGTATAAAACATGACTGGACAAGTATGAAACATGACTGGACAAGTATGAGACATGACTGGACAAGTACAAAACATTACTGGACAAGTATGACCCATGACTGGACATGTATGAGACATGACTGGACCAGTATAAAACACGACTGGACCAGTATAAAACATGATACTTTGAAGAAATGAATGAGAAAATAATTCAAAATAACTATGACCTGCTGACGCTAGAAAAGCGATTGTGTATAGATCATCTACCCAAAGTGAACTTAGGTCAGATCTACCCAATGTGAACTTAGGTCAGATCTACCCAATGTGAACTTAGGTCAGATCTACCCAATGTGAACTTAGGTCAGATCTACCCAAAGTGAATTTAGGTCAGATCTACCCAAAGTGAACTTAGGTCAGATCTACCCAATGTGAACTTAGGTCAGATCTACCCAAAGTGAACTTAGGTCAGATCTACCCAATGTGAACTTAGGTCAGATATACCCAATGTGAACTTAGGTCAGATCTACCCAATGTGAACTTAGGTCAGATCTACCCAATGTCAACTTAGGGCAGTTTTTTGTACATATATTATAGATCTACCCAATGTGAACTTTGGTCAGTTCTTGTACATATATTGATTTTTTATCATAACAACTTATACTCATCAAATATTTATAAATTACCTTATATACATAAGGTTTAGCAATGAAAAAAAAAACGTCACTAAACTCTAGGAACTAGTCTTTTAGCCAGATTGACTCCACTATTTTGTTTAAGACAAACTCCATAATTAAAATTGCAACACAAAAAAAAAACAAAAACAAAAAACCCCCAAATTATTAAAGTAGAGCAGAAAACGTAAGAAAAAAATTATCTAAAGAAAAATCCTTGCAAGTTAATGAGTATCGTGAGTTAGAATACATTTACATTTAGGGCCTACGTCGATTTTTTAAAAAATATGTAAGAAATCGGGAATAATTAATTATTACTCTTTGAAAATAACACGTAGACGAGTCCATGATGATAACTTTTTGTGACTAATAATATCATTACTAAAGTAAATATAAACAAGTCTTCTAAGAGTTTAATAGAGACAGAAGTCATTTGCCAGGATTTAACAGGTAGCGCATGCGCGGTCTTACACCTAGAGTCACTGTCCCACATTTAAGGTCAGAAAAGAAATTCAGTGATAATATTCATGGCAAGACAGTGATAGTAAAGCTAATAATTGTATACCTTCTTTATTTGATGCTATTGTAGGCATTCATGCCATGTGCCCATTGTCGTGATATTCCAACACGGCAAGAGACTGGATAAAATTCCTTCACGATTTAAACCCGAACTATTATTCAGAATACATACAAATGTTGCCACTTATTTATTTTTCATTATTTGTCAATTGTTTAAAAGAAAAAAAGGAAAACGTCGAATAAAGGTTCTACCTCCTCCCCCAACCATATATTCATATATCAAGATTTTCGAAATTAACAATCACCAATCAGAATGTTTCTTATACTTCGGTCATAAATGATTTAAATTATATAAGTAACGCCCCCTTTCCCCACCAAACGCCATCTCTTGTTTAGTGACTTAATGGAAATCCGTATTAATCAGAATCCAGAAATTTGATCGTACAGGCTGGACACCCTCATACAGTAGGTGCAGTGGAGTGTATGAAAAGGCCCAATCTTGACGGTTAGCGCTATGACCCACCAACGCCGTTCTGTCACGGGGAGGCTGAGAGCAATATGGTCATGTCCAGTCCGGTACAGATCACGTTGTCCAGTCCGGTAGAGATCACGTGGTTGGAAGTAATAACCAAGACGAGGCTATCATAGACTCGTGGACCTCATTAGGGTTTTTACAGAAAACATCTTTGTAGAATATTGTTTAGCGAATCTCTCGGTCAGTCTATTTGAGTTTCTGTTTCTATTGTGTGTTTAAATATTACAAAATAATGCGTGTATTTGAATATCAATTTAACGCTAGTAGTACTAGTAGCTTTATAAAAGTAATCAAGTATTATAAACAATTTCCCATTCAAGCCCCACCCAAACTTAAAAGCCTCCACCCAAGTAATTCATTTAATAAATTTTTGCTGGAACATGTCCATTATCTTATATCTTAGATATACAGACGCTCCTTGTTTGCAGAAGATAATTGCGTCCACAGACCATGACAGATGATCTGTTGGCAAGTGATGCAGCGGTCACAGGCCATGGATATAAGGGTTCAACGCATCACCCAACCGCCTAACTTGTCTAGTTAGGTAATAGTTAGAGTTGGGTGACTCGGGGACTCCTCAGGCCCCGGGCACAAATACTCGCGTGGATTCAAGCTCGTGACCATCGGTGCGCCAGTCGAGCGCGCTACCACTCGACCACCGTGTCCCACAAATACATTAATCAACACCAGGTTTTCATTGTTTAAAAAACAATGTGCAGTGTTTTAAGACCCAACAAGTTAAATTTCTGTTACATAAAACATCTCCATCAAACACATAATTAGCTTTACACTTTTACAACGTTTACTCCATGCAGTGTTAACCCCAGATATCTAGGCTTTAGTCTGGCTTTCACACTCAACATTAACAAAGACAATATAGAGACGATTGAAGTTTCCTTCACTACTATTTTTAAAACCAAATATGACAGCTGAATTTAATTACGTTGCTTGCTGTGAACGGGTCGTTTTAGTCTAGAATCTTTGCGTCAAAGCTATGTGGGTCATCAAAATAAATTGAAACATCTCCTTATTCTCTAAATTCAGGCCTAGTAATACACATTCATTTACTGAATAAATGCTGGTTATAGTCGAATGTTATTTCTTTGAATGCGCCATACGAGCGTTATTTCTTATTAATAATTATTAAAAGTCACAGTTTGTAATGAAATTCTGTTAAATTTCCAAAATGTAGTTAACGAGGAGATTTTAAAAATAATTTCTCAAAATAAATCTGTTAGTTATTTTATGCTGCAAAAAAGAATTTTCTTTTATAAAATACTTTTCCGAAGGTAATAGCTACATGAATAAATTTATGTTCAATAATTGATCGCACTGCGGCTGAAACAACATGAAAAATAAAAGCTCTAAAAAAGAACGAAGTGAGTTAAAGATTTCAATAATTTAGTTCAAACTTGAAACAACTCTAAACAGTCCCTACATTCAATTATATAGTTACAGATCAAATACTTTAATCTGACAAAATGCCAGTATAATTACAGATCAAATACTTTAATATAACAAAATACCAGTATAGCCTAATTACAGATCAAATACTTTAATCTGACAAAATGCCAGTATAATTACAGATCAAATACTTTAATATAACAAAATACCAGTATAATTACAGATCAAATACTTTAATATACGCACCAGTATAATTACAGATCAAATACTTTAATATACGCACCAGTATAATTACAGATCAAAATATACACATTTCATGGAAGTATTGTTTCATCTTACGGTATGACCTAAATGTACGTACTTTCCCGGCTGTTAGCACACTGACAACGTCATGGGACTGAGACAGTCGCTGTTAGCGCACTGACAACGTCATGGGACTCAAACAGCCACTGTTAGCGCACTGACAACGTCATGGGACTCAGACAGCCGCTGTTAGCGCACTGACAACGTCATGGGACTCAGACTGTCGCTGTTAGCGCACTGACAACGTCATGGGACTCAGACAGCCGCTGTTAGCGCACTGACAACGTCATAGGACTCAGACAGCCGCTGTTAGCGCACTGACAACGTCATGGGACTCAGACAGCCGCTGTTAGCGCACTGACAACGTCATGGGACTCAGACAGCCGCTGTTAGCGCACTGACAACGTCATGGGACTCAGACAGCCGCTGTTAGCGCACTGACAACGTCATGGGACTCAGACAGCCGCTGTTAGCGCACTGACAACGTCATGGGACTCAGACAGTCGCTGTTAGCGCACTGACAACGTCATGGGACTCGGACAGTCGCTGTTAGCGCACTGACAACGTCATGGGACTCAGACAGCCACGGTTAGCGTACTGACAACGTCATGTAACTCAGACAGTCGCTGTTAGCGCACTGACAACGTCATGGGACTCAGACAGCCGCTCACTCTCCTCTCCTAACTTGAGTTTTCGTAAGGACCTCCCAAACAGGGCAAAACACGTTAATTCAATAGAGTTGGCCAGGACTAATGGCCGCAAAATGATAATTGAAGGTCAGCTGTACTGGACACGTTGACCTTAATGTGTGCTGTGATCTAAAGGAAACCTAATACAGAATGATGTGATATAAAAGACACAACGTAAGACATAAAGATGGGCTTTGTTGACTGAAGGAAACAGATGAACATAAGACAGAACAAATATAGAGTCACAAATGATACGTATGTTGTAAGAACAGCAATAATTTTTCGAACACAATTTTAAGTCTTTGAGCATGGCAACATTCTTTAGAAAAATGGAACAAATAGCCAGACTAGATGACACACTTTCAAAGTAATGCCATCTCTACTCGTCGTATCTAACGAGTCATGACAGAATAAGGGTTAGGGAGCGAGGGATTTGAGTAATGGTCAATGGTTATTGGGAAATCCTTGACCTGTTCAGGGTAAGAGCTAGTCATGTCACTCGCGTGACCTGTCAATGCTATCTGTCTAACAAAGGAGCTATCGCTTGTACAGGGTAGGAGCTAATAATGTCACTCTTGTGACCTGTCAGTGCTATCTGTCTAACAAAGGAGCTATCGCTTGTACAGGGTAGGAGCTAATAATGTCAGTCTTGTGACCTGTCAGTGCTATCTGTCTAACAAATGAGCTATCGCTTGTACAGGGTAGGAGCTAATAATGTCACTCGTGTGACCTGTCAGTGCTATCTGTCTAACAAAGGAGCTATCGCTTGTACAGGGTAGGAGCTAATAATGTCAGTCTTGTGACCTGTCAGTGCTATCTGTCTAACAAGGAGCTATCGCTTGTACAGGGTAGGAGCTAATAATGTCACTCTTGTGACCTGTCAATGCTATCTGTCTAACAAAGGAGCTATCGCTTGTACAGGGTAGCAGCTAATAATGTCACTCTTGTGACCTGTCAGAGCTATCTATTATTATTTATTTAGACATGCATACCAAAAAAAAAGTTTCTTCCTTATTTCTTGCATACCAGAATGAAGCTGCGTTACGTCACAAGTTTTGGTAGTCATGGAATTGTCACGACTTAACCGATTTCGCGAAATAATGAATCGCAACTTAACTGGACCTAAATGTGCGTTATAAAATTTAATTAATCGAAATTAATCGATTAATCGATTACTCCCCGCACCCCACAATTAATAGAAGAATTTTTTTTAAAAATCAGCACCAGCCCTAACGTATACTTAAAGGTACAAACTACACGGTGTCCCACGTCCAAGAACATAGAACTGAGTCTGTTTTGTCCCTGGTAGATATTATTACAGGTCCTGTCCCGAGAAGTCCATTACTGTCACTAATCCTTGTCCAGCTGTGGAGTACTGGTGGAAACGAAACAGTTTCCTTACCGCCCCCGACCACCAGAACTATTTGTTATGATGCTCCGGTCTCATCATTTGTCTGTAATGGCGTTGACCCCAATTTCATTGCCCGGTTCTGTGTGAGTTGTGTGAGGAAATAGAATTCAAAGCATAAACTTATTGCTTGGTGATTAGATGGGATTAATTTTATGGTTAATTTGGTATTGGCCAACAGAATTATCGTTTTGGAAGGTGTTCATTAAATTCAGGCCTTAGTGTGATTAGTGCACGGTAATTCAAGAGAGGTTAGCATATTTTAAGATGGTCAGTCTAACTAACTCTACACGAGTTCATCAGATGGTCAGTTAGTCTAACTAACTCTACACGAGTTCATAAGATGGTCAGTTAGTCTAACTCTACACGAGTTCATCAGATGGTCAGTTAGTCTAACTAACTCTACACGAGTTCATAAGATGGTCAGTTAGTCTAACTAACTCTACACGAGTTCATCAGATGGTCAGTTAGTCTAACTAACTCTACACGAGTTCATAAGATGGTCAGTTAGTCAAACTAACTCTACACGAGTTCATAAGATGGTCAGTTAGTCTAACTAACTCTACACGAGTTCATCAGATGGTCAGTTAGTCAAACTAACTCTACACGAGTTCATCAGATGGTCAGTTAGTCTAACTAACTCTACACGAGTTCATCAGATGGTCAGTTAGTCTAACTAACTCTACACGAGTTCATCAGATGTACACACAAGTACATCGCACCACCAGACGTGTAAGATGATCTAAATTATCACTGAGAAAAGCCGTACACTTTTCAAAATCGTGTCTTAAACACAACAATATTGGTTTGAATTAGATCATAAAGAAATCAAAAAAGAGAAATTCCATGAGAATCCACAAGTGTAGAAAGGGCATCTTTTATCAAATATATTTTCTTTAAAAATAATAAACGAAAACTACGTGATTAAGTTTCCCATTTCTTTTAGCTCTTTACGATTGATATCTCTGTCATTGTTTAATAGTTTCCTTTAAAAACTAGAAAACTTAATTATGTCTTCTGTCTTAAGTGTCAGGTATTTTAAATTTTTATAGACTTTACAGTTGAAAAAAGAAATCTCACTGAAATTACTTTATTTAAAATAAACATATCACTCAGTTAACTTTATTTTAAATAAACATATCACTGAGTTAACTTTATTTAAAATAAACATCTCACTGATATAACTTTATTTAAAATAAACAAACAAGTGTAAGTGACATCGTCTATCCTAATATCCCAACTACAATGGGGGATATCCCACATATCTAAATATTCATGGGGATATCCCACATTTCAGGGTAGACAAGCAGGCTCCCCTCACCAGACGACAAGGGCACTAACTCTCGTCCTGTGAGTGAGCCACGGCTTTGCTCACCAGCTCCCCCTAGCGGAGCACAGACGAAGCAGGGGTTTCCTGCAATTTTACTAGTCCTAAAGAAAACATTGTTTATTATTTGTTTTCTCTTCAAGTGGTTTTGTTTCTTTTGTGAGCACAATGGTAAGTCAGTGAATCTGTTTGGTCATGTGTTTTGTTTTCTAAAGAGTTCATTACACTTTGCAGCAATTATTACTGAATGTGTGGCAATGTAACATAAATATATTATTATTCGTTTTCTTTATTTCAAAGGATTTATGTTTTTTTATGATCCATCTTTTAACATTTACTCTCTCTTTCTATCTCTCTCTCTCTCTCTCTCACTCTCTCTCTCTCTCTCTGTCTCTCTCTCTTTCTCTCTCTCTCTCTCTACGTGTGTGCGTCACATACACATATTTAAATACAAATACCTACATTTGCAAGGGTATACATATTTCTCATGCAAGTTGGTTAATGTAATTCATGTAAACGATAAATATGTTCAAGCGCTCAGTATCGATTAGATGCTAAACAAAGATTCGATATTTAGATGATACCACATAGATACTAGATATATTTAAAAAATCTTCCGAAATTGTAAACTTGAAGCTTTGATATAATTTCCGTTGTAATAATAATGATATTAATTGATAATTAATATAGTGCTGTACCCCAGTTAGGAACTGGACTCACTGTGCTTTACATAAATACAGTAACATTCATATAAGTATTATATAAACACTCATATCCTAACAACTGTGCATTTCGGCTAATCTCTTGAATAGTATTTTGACAAATGCCGCAAGCATTGAATGAAGCTCATGTAGTTGGCTAACGAAATTTGATGATTCCCCTACGTATGGATACAGTAAACCATTTTATTCAGTTTTCATTGTGATTATGTGTGTGTGTGTGTGGGTTGAGCAAGTGATTTATTTAGTAAGTAAATATGAGAAAAAATATTATTGCGTTAAGAAAATGGGTTTGTTATAAAACAACATCAAGAAGACCATCTGCAAGGCAGCAGTTGTTTCTTTTTTTTTTTTTTTTTTTTTTTTTTTTAANGTTTTTTTTTTTTTTTTTTTTTTTTTTTTTTGCAAGTGATGCAGCGTTCACATGCCAGGGCTAAGGGTTCCACGCATTGCCCCGCCGTTTTTTGCCCATTTGGAGCTGGGTGGAACTCGGGGATTCCCATGGATTCGAGCCCGTGACCATCGGAACGACAGTCGAGCGCGCTGCCACCAGACCACGCGGCCCCCTAAATTTGGTGCAATTGTTCTGTTTAAGATAGAAGGATGAAAGACGTGTTTTTTAGGAAGCTTAGAGCTAACCCTTAAAAATGTTATATGATTCAGAGTTCTTGGCAAAGTAACTACTAGGTTATTTGAGATAACATCTTTCTAAGTAAATTGCAAATTATTCCAAAGTTTGAAGATGTTCCTTTTCCACCAACATTCCGCCAGGAATCGCCACATTAGTCAGTATGTTAGGGTATAAATACAGAATCCTACCTTACCATACTGATTGTACACCATTTAGATAGCCTTAATAGTTAGGATGGGGGGGAGGTGGTCTAGTGGTAGCGCACTGGACTGTTCAACGAGGCAAAAGAGAGTCACGGATTCAAGCCTCGGTGTTGGCAAGACCCCCAGCCATTGTGCTAGCTAAACAATCTCTTGCTCGTTAGTGGTGGCTTAATGAAACTTGAGAACACTTCTTCACTTGTCCCAGATGCCGTCATGGTCTGAAAATGGGTCATTATTATTTATTAATAGTTAGGCTATAACGTTTCTTTTAAAATGCCCAGATGTTACACCTAAACATTGCATTGTTACAATTGTACCGTTTTAAGAAGCGCGTTGCATAGGCCTATCTCATTAATGTATAATTTCAATCCTGTCATCTGCTTTCGCTGCTTTCCTACTTACAGTCAAACTTTTATTTGCGAGATGGTTCAACTCACCAAGTATGGTAATGGTATTCATAAATGCAGCCAGCATTGTTGCTTTCGGTTAACTACATTTAGGTCATTTTGTATACATTATACATATTTCAAGGCTTTTGGCCTATGGGGACCTGGAAAAAGGCTTCAGGCACGAGGTGGAGCCCAGAGGGGCCCACATGTACCCAGTTTTCAGGGGCCCAAACATTTCTAGCGGCGGCTATAGATACGAGTTCTTGTACACCACACTACACACTCAGTACAACACTGTTCGCTTTGGTGCACACTACACAGTTTGTTGAAATTCTTTCAAGTTCGGTCATTCAATTCATTGTCAAATGTTCATCGTTGACGTTGACAGTGTCTCAGACTGTCATTAAAGATAGCAGATAATATTCATATGTTGGATAATAAATATTTTAATAAATAGTATAAAATACTATATAGACAGTAGTCAAGTACACCCCTTTAGCTCTTACACTTAAATGTTGAGAAATCCGTAATCCGGATCCGACTAATATTAGGACCAAACTATCGGGATGTGACAAATATTAGGACCAAACTATCGCGATGTGACAAATATTAGGACCAAACTATCGCGATGTGACAAATATTAGGACAAAACTATCGCGATGTGACAAATATTAGGACCAAACTATCGCGATGTGACAAATATTAGGACCAAACTATCGGGATGGGACAAATATTAGGACCAAACTATCGGGATGGGACAAATATTAGGACCAAACTATCGGGATCTGGCTAATAGTAAATAACCATTTCGGGCCAGCCCCTAATTTTATTGTTTTGATTACTCCATTTGTTTGTGTAGCTTGAATTTTATTTAAAAGCCCTACCATTGCATTCTACCATAGTCCTATTCTATAGGCCCGTCCATAAAGTACGTCACGTTGCAGAAGGGAGGAAAGGGTGTTAGAAAGTTTGACAGTTTGTGTCAGGGGGTGGGGGCGTCCGGCCATGTGTGGCGTCACGGTTTTTTATATTAAATTTTTATTATTTTGCTATTTAAAAAATTTTTTGTTCGAAAGTGTGTCGTACTTCGGGGTAGGGGGTGGGTCAAAGATTTGTGACAGTTTGTGACAGGGGAAGGGGGGAGTTAAAACGCGTCAAAAATAGCGTTACATATTTTATGGACGGCTTCTATACAGTATATTTCCATATTTTACGGAACAAAAAAACAAATGATACGGTTTATTAAATGTTGTAAATAAAAGCCATGGCTGAATCTTATGAGCAGCAGAAATGAGCGAGATCAAAAGCATAATGTCAGGAATATCATGTATAAAATATAAGTTAACCAAAAATTGTTTTATTTATTTTTCAAACATGTTTCTACCTCAAAGATTCGCTCTTTCATAATAACTCTAACAAAATAAATGACTTGTTTGATGTTGTATTAAACTTCAAATCTTATAATAATCATAATAATAATAATAATAATAATGAATTGATAATTTATATAGCGCTGTATCCCAGCAAGGGACCGGGCTCGCCGCGCTTTACTTGGAGATAACAATACATATATTAATTGAATAAACATTCATATCATACTAACTACATACATGACAATACGTTACACATAAGCTACGTTAATCTTCAAAAATAAATTTTGTTTCATTGATTACAAAAAAAATTTTTTTTAAAGATGCGTCTTTAGTGTAGCCTTGAAAGACTTAGTAGTTGAAATACTACGGATGTGTATTGGAAGAGAATTCCATTGTCAAAGGCAGCGTTAAAATCTAAGACGACCAATATAGAGATTTTCCCACTGTCTAGTGCGAGTAGGAGATCATTTGTTGCCTTTAACAGGGTGGTCTCTGAGCTGTGAGAAGGTCAGTTGGCCGACTGATTGGTACGTAAAAGAGCGTTATCGTTAAGATAAGAAAAACGTTATTTTAAGACAAGTTTTGCAATGACCTTAGATAAAAATGAAATACAGGAAACAGGTCTTGGAATGAGCTATTCTATAAATTAATTATTTTCACGAAATGTGCAAGTGACAATTTCATCCCATCGCCTTGAAAAGACGAATCATATTTTCCCATAACTGTAAATTCTGTAACAAAGGGGAGATAATAATTTAATTGCATTAATAATTATGAAAGATATTATGCACTGGCCCATAGATTAAAGAAGAATTGTTAATTGTACAATTTGTAGTAAAATCTACCCTACTGGCTATTCGTTCTGTGAAGCCGTCTATGGTCACGGTGAATAAATTTTCGGTCTAAATCTTGTATATAAGACAATTGTCACTGGACACTGGTCCACATTGTAAGAAGATTATTGCGGGCCGTTACAGTGATGCTAATTTCAGAATTACAACATTATCATTAATTTAATACATCATTGGACACAGAAGAGCTGTCTTTTTAAATAACACTATACAAGATGCTTTGAGCTTTTTAAAGCAATTTTTTCTTGATGATAAATAAGGGTTTAGAGTTTAGATGTAAAGTAATAGCAACACCAGCTTACCACTGAGTGGAAGGTTGCTCCTTCAGGTTTTTTTACACAATTCTAGATGACCGGCAGCGTGAATTTAAGGGCTATAATTGGATGCAATACGAGGTTGACATGACAGAAAATAAATTAAAACCTAATTTCTTTAATTAAATCTCATCTTATCTTATCTTTTAAATGATAAAATGTGGCTTTCCTGGTTTCTTCAGGCAACCCATTCCATGCCCGTATCTTTATGTCTATCTGAAGGTTGTAATAAAGTGGGTAAAGGATACAGAGATTTGATGATTGGAATTGTTGCAGCAGCAGATATTTGGTAGTGTGCAGGATATGTAATAGTAGTGGAGATGAACATAGTGAGTTGTGGTGAAGCTGATGTTGAGCATAAAAACTTAGGCATGCATAGAATCAACATTTGGTTGAGATGCTAAGGCTTTGAGGATAGAGGTGGGGACTACAAAAACATTGAGAAGTTATAAAGTTGTATATACGCCATGCCCCGTGTTTCCCTCCCCCCACCCCCAACTCCCAGTAACTTGAAGCTCTTGAATCTGAAAATGGATTTCTCGGGTCTCTGGTGGGTCAGTACAGGTCAAAACGAGTGTTGCTTTGTGTGACAAGTCTGTGACATGAATAGTTACCTCAGTAGATCTCATCGGCCAAAAAGCCCAATAGAGTTGGTGAGCAGACTTCATTGCTCATGTTGTGTTGTCAAACTTCACTGGTGGTCTTTAAGGAGAAGTCACGTGACAGGAGTTGAGTGGTCAAAGAATGACAGGATTTGAGTGGTCAAAGAATGGCATTGTGGTTTCCATTAGTAGTTTTATATGTGGGTCAACGAAACTGAGATTAAACATAGTGGTTTCAAGAAAATGTATTTTTACAAATTAAAAGTTTGATTTAAAATTTAAATTTTTAAAAATTTATTTAATTTTTTATTATTTTTGTTCTAAAATCTGATGGTTGAGGATAATTTCTGTTTATTTTGGCTCATCAAAGTTGAAAGTTTCCTTGTCTTATATTTGAGCAACTATTTTACTTGAGGTTACGAATCTATAAAACATTTAGAAATCTAGGTGTATTTAAACATTTCCTACTGTGGCGGAAGCTGAGTGACATGCTATTAATTTAGACATGAAATATATAAAGATTGCATTACAATTAAAATGTAATAAAATTTCACTTAAAACAAATTGTTTTTATAAATATAGTTTTGTAAAATAGATATAAAAGAATCTGTGAATATCGAATCGTAGTGGGGGCCGGGACAATGGGTCGTTGTGTGGGTCGGGACAATGGGTCGTTGTGTGGGTCGGGACAATGGGTCGTTGTGTGGGTCGGGACAATGGGTCGTTGTGTGGGTCGGGAAAATGGGTCGTTGTGTGGGTCGGAACAGTGGGTCGTTGTGTGGGTCGGGACAATGGGTCGTTGTGTGGGTCGAGATAAACTTGCCTCCCCTTATCTCACTCTCATTCATGGTTTTTGTTTTGTTTTGGTTTGGTTTTTAAATGTGGGGAGTGTCAGTAGCGTTCGATAAGTTTTGACACTTCAAACTTAAACTTTAGCCAGTTAATATAAGTGTTAGATCTATAACATTTGAAATATGATTATCTTACATGTTACAGAAGATTATCGCGTCCTACTTTTATCTATGGAGCCAGTTAATATAAGTGTTACAACATTTCATATATGATTACGCGAGACGGTTGCGTTCTGCGCCAGTCTTAAACCGTAAATATAGTTTTTTGAATTAACAATATCATGTTGGAGCCAAATTAGGGGCCGTCCATAAATGACGTCACCCGATTTAGGCCAGTGGCGTAGCTAGGGTCACCTACACCCGGGGAAATGACACAAAGTCTGGGCCCCTTCTCGGACTGACATATTCTGGGGGCTCACTGAGCCCCCAAAGAAAATTTTGAAATTGTATGGTTGATACGCTTCATTTTCGAGGCATATGTAATCGTAAAGAAATAGATTTGATACAGGCGAATAATTCTCTATACGATTTTAAACAATTTATTTGAAAACAAGTAATAAAATCTCGAATGAGTATTTAAACGCTATTTACTACAAAAAGTTCCGATTTTTTTTTAATTAAAGGGAAATCATTCTAGAGTCCCATCAAGAATTTATCAATATAATGCACACCACGCAACTAGTGTTGTTTTAGTCCCAGGTCCTATTTTAATTTCAGTTTTTATTTAGTTTTTCTGTAATAATTTTAGTCTAGTTTTAGTTTTAGGCCCAATTTTAGTTTTCGTTTTAGTTTTCGTCTTATTCATTTTAGTTTCACTTTTAGTTTTATAATCTCTGGCACCTAGAACCAATAACATCATTGTTCATGACCAAACATGTATTTAAAAAAATTTTAATCGATAAAATAGTGATTAAATTGTAAAAGTCTTTTTTTAAAAAACATTTTCGATTTATTAATAAATAATTAATAATGCTTTGTTTTTTTTTTACATACAAACTACTCCATTTCAAAAATAGACTCTAAAAGTGTAAACTTTAAAATAACCTGTTTTATAAGGACAATGATATAAAAAGAAACATTGTTTTTAATTAATTAACAATAAAAAAATTTAAATTCATTGACATTTTTTGAACTGCTTGTATTTAAGTATATATCTGCTAACAATATTATATTTTTAAATTAAATTACATTAAATACTTAAGTTATGGGCATTTTTAAAAAATGCATTTTAAGAGGGCACAAAACGTGAAGGAAAACAACATAATGGAAAAAGGGATTATGTGGTCTGCGGAAAAAAATCATTACTTTTGAACCACTTGGGATAAAAAGAAGTTTTTTAAAATGTTTTTGTTAATTATCAAACAATTTCTATATAGCTGTATTACTTTTATAGTTTTATAATTAATTTGAAATTTTCATCTTAGTGCCTAAACTTTAATGCGTTATTTAACTTACTAACTATGTTTTAAAAATAACTCAATTTAAAAAAATTCAACTGCCTGTTTTTATTACTTACCTTGAAATTTTCACAATAATGACGTCATACATCTTTATTTTTAGCTTTTAGAAAAGTATCGATCAATTAATCGTTAATTTTTCAAAAGTTAACGATTAAATTTAATTTAATCGATAACACCCCTAATCTAAAGCAAATGGTGCAAGCAACGGAAACGTTTTTTGAACGTTCTGTGATTGCCAGTAGCTTAAACCATTGCCATCCCCACTGAATGCTGTGGCAGCTTCTTTGATAGTGAAACAAATAATCTGCCAGTTCGTCTTCAGGCCCACGAACTGCAGATATAATATTAGTGATGGGTGTGGTGTTCGCAATGTGTTGCGTCAGGGATTTGAAGCGCTTGAGAGGAGGTCCAGATGTAGTCAGGGCTGTTTAACTAACGCAGTTGCAGTGATATTTCGGTTAGGAATAGGCTGACCAGCAGCTGAAATCACTTGACCAAGCTGTGGCCACTTACTGTGGCTGCTGCTGCTGAAACAGTTTCTTCTCGCTTCACAAACTGTTTTGCTGCATTTAGAAGATGCTCTTTTCCTGAGATGAACAGTGCTTGCACAGTTGTAGGATTAGGCAGCCAAGCTGCAGAAGGAATAGGTTCACAAATATCAGACTCTGGTACCAACACAAACTCAAATCGTCGCCTCAAGCCATCCAAAAGGAGACTGCTAGCTCTTTTAGTGATGCGTCCAGAGCTTAATCGGACTGTGCCTCAAGAAGATGATATTCTATGTCCATAAGTGCTGGAATTACTGATGACATAACAACTTTATCGCCTTCGAGTAAACCTGTATGTTCGGCACATCGCATATTTAATGATATTTACTATTTTTAAAAAAAAACAATTATTTTTATTAAAAAAAACTAGATTATGACTATTTTTAAATAAAAAACCTAGAAACTTAGACGAGGTAAAAAAAAACAACACCCTAGATCTAGGTTGAAAAAGCTAGCGCTGGCTGCACTGTTTATCACCCAGTTGATGCGCATGTGTGACCATCAAAGACATTAGATATGTCTTAGGTTATAATTCATAATAATTTCGTAAAATACATGGTTCGCCCGCAGACTGCAGTATCGGAAAAGAACGATAAATGGGGATTTTAGTTTTTATTTCGTTGGGGAGTTTTAGTTTCAGTTTTTATTCAGTCTTTTGTCTACCAGATTTAGTTTTCGTCTAGTTTTAGTCTTGCTGCTAATTTTAGTTTTAGTTTTAGTTCTCGTTGACGAAAATGTCAACATTTTCGTTAACGAAGGTTTTAGTTTTAGTTTTCGTCGACGAAAACAACACTACACGCAACAATCTAACATTAGCTTTCACATAGCGGGAAAACCCCATTAACTATCATTCTAGATTACATTAAAAGTCATTTCAAATCAATACTTCTGAAACTAAACAAAAAATTTGTTATCTACAAATTGCTGCTAAAATCACGGCAGTCGAACGAAAACAGATTTTTCAAAAATTCCTTCTCCAGCATTGTTCTAAATATTATAAGCTATTGCTTGGCGTTTCTTTCAACCATATAGATGTTATGTAATGGTTGGCGAGAAATCGACAAATACTGATATTTTCGGGGTGTTTTTATTTTCCAGGAAATCCAGTAAACCTTTTAGGTAATTTTTTTTAGCCCGTCACATCCTAGGTACTTCTTTAACGACTAACGATGGTCACGGGTTTGAATCCATGTTAAGGAAAGGATTTGTTCTTGGAGCCTAGGACGTCCTTGAGTCCACTCAGCTCCGAATGGGTACCTAACATTTGTTAGGGAAATAAAGGCGCCTGGGTAATGTGTGGAACCCACATAGCCGTGCCCTGGAAACGCTGCAAGGTCTGTGGACGCAATAATAGAAGGAGCGTCTGTATAGATAAGACAAAAAGACAAGACCCAAACCCTCTATCAAAAGGAGTTGCTGTTCAAAGCTTGAAAATGCAGGCCGGAAATTTCAAATATATAAACTATAAACGCTATTTGTCCCAAGGGAAATTGCGTTAAAATATATATACTCTACAAATTATACATGTCTAGTATAGACACAATCTTCAACAAATTGATCCTCCTTGATTTGCTCATCACAAACTCTCAATCACGTTGTCAAAATTAATATTCTCAAGTGTTCCTCTCTCGATGCTAAGGAGTGAAAGATCACTCAGATGATCCTGATCCATTGATGCACGTAATTAGACAAAATAAGCTTCAGTTGGCTGACTTACGACGTACAATTTAAAAAATGATCTGTTAGAGGTATTTGAAAATACGTTTTCTCCGTAGGAAACAACAAAACCAAAAGATCCAAAAGTGTTTCCGGTTGAACTTCAGTCCGGGTACTGAGCCGGATTTTGCGGTCTCCAATTTCTGTGCACAATTCGTGACCATTGACGTCAGAGTTGCAGAAATTTAAAAATTCTAAGCAATTTAGAAGAATTGTATAAACATTTGTCTCAGCGAGAAGAGTTTTGACGACTAGTAAAAGTCCAAATTTGATATTTAGTTTTTTTAGACGTAAAAACAGTATCATTTCTCACGTTGGAGTCTATCAATTATGCTGTTCATAACACGTGAAATTTCGTCCTCTGCAGAAAGTCCTGTATCTCTTACTAATTATTTAGCCATCCTTCGATGTCTAATCCTTCTGTCAACCTCGATTCCCCAAGCTGTTCATCTTGTTTTTCATTGTCTACCGAAACCTGGCTCCAATTATCACGAATGTTGACAAGTTGTTCCTCTAGAGTTTCACGATCAGATGTTGCCTCCTTGAAATTCACAGTAGGATCCTACAACCGTTTCTAGACACGATCAATTTTTCAAAGTATGATGTTTCCGTTATGTAACAAAACTTGGAAGTTTAAGATTAACATACTTGCCAGCAAAGTTCCTGCATCACTTCAGATGTCAACGTCATAGTTGCATTTTCTGATAATTTTTCCAGTAGCCCTACTAGTTCGTGTAGTGCTTCAAAAATAGTTTTAACAGCTTCTGATCGGCACTCTGGAGTGTTTCAGACTCCCTCTTCACTGTGATTTGGCACAACTCTTTTTACTTTGTTTCCATCGAGTTGTTGAACGAGAGAAAAACAAATATATGCTTTCAACTAATCAAAAAAAAAAAAAAAAAAAAAAAGATAACAACTGGCTCCTGTTTAGAGGAGTGAACTCCTGCTAAGTTTAAGCTGAGGTTGTCACCGTTAACGAACAATGAATGCTCTGTGATTTCTGGCACATTTTTGATTTTCTGTGATAAATAACATACTGAACGTAGATTTTCTTGGGAACGTTTTAGGTGTTTTTCTAACAGTAGATAATACTGAACAACGATTTTGATCACAGAGAGAAAGATTCTAACATTTTTATCCTCGTCCTTATGCAGATGTTCCTCATGGCCATGCTGTGCCAAATTTTGTTAAACAAGATACTCAATACAGGTTTAACCTGTTCGTTCAACAACGACGTCTCTGGTGTTTAACCTCAACAAAGACAGTAGCAATTGTCTGAATCATATATTCTTGAGTGTTGTAATCCTGACTGTATGGTTTAACCTTCTCGCTTTCGTGTTCTTAGACTGGCGTTGCAGGCGGTTGATAACTGCCGTTATTTGATTCTAAAGATATGGAGTTTGCGGCATTTTCTGTCGTCTTGGCTCTTTTTAAAAACCTTGCCAGTAATGTACTAGACTTTGTCTCTTACTTCTTCCCCAGTCTTACACCCAACGACTCACAGTCTTGATTTTTGTTTATAAACTCTGTAAGCAATGCTACATAGTGGATGTGTCATTTATTTATGAGTAGAATGGTGCCCCTGAATGCTCAATATGGGCGCCAAAATCATGCTTGCCAACAAATTTGTAATGAAGATATTTGTAGAGCTCCAAAATTCAATCTTGTAAATTTATTTTGGATACATTAGTTTACATCAAAATAAAATTTAGTAATTAGTTTTAATAATCATTTTGACGCCCCCTAATGTGGCACCCGGGGACATATGTCCCCCTGCCCCCTCGCTGCGCCACTGATTTAGGCAGATTTTTCCACCCCCACCCACGTCACACTTCGTCACAAAAGCTTAGAAATCCCCCCTTCCCCAATTTGCCGCCACAAAGCTTTGACACACTCTCTTAAAAGCCGTATTTTCTAATCGAAAATTAGCATGTTATAAATTAATTAATTTTTTTCATTTAGGTATATATTTAGTGTAAGTGTGCACTCTAATATAGTAACACGCGTGAAGCTATTGAAAACGTCATTTAATAAATTGCAAGCAATCAAATATTTAAGTTGAACTTTTATTAAAAGTTTTCGATGAGACTTCACATTTCGTAAACATCCCCAACCTCATCACACATCGTCACAGATGCGTGACATCGCCCCCCCACCCAACCCTCAACCTAGGCACGTGATGTCATTTATGCATAGCCTATAAACTTCAATCTTCTCATGCTGCAAGTGTTGTATTGAATAACTTTCACTAATGAAACTATTTGTTCAAGACAATTTTTTAAAAAGGCAATTCGATAAGTGACCACTATCGTTCATCACATATTTTGACTTGATTGATTATTATTTCCATTAATTGTCTCCCCTGTGTTAACATGATTGATGTTTTGAAGAAGATCAATAGAGAGAGAGAGGAAGACATTCGTAAAAACTCATTCAGGCAAAGAGACAGCTGCCTTAAAAACCAAGGATATAAAAATGAAAGTGTCCAAAATCCAAAACACATTTCCCCTGAAGCCATTCTTGAAGTTGACGGAAATGGATAGGAGTAATTCTGACCTCTGTTCAGTACACAGCTACCCACAACGTCCCACAAAGTCCCACAAATCTCTACCTACATTCCATGTCCCACTGTTCACTTCCCTCTGCCCACTGTCCACTGCCCTCTACCCACCGTCCACTTCCTACTGCCCACAACCCACTGTTCATTTCGCTCTGCCCACTACCCACTGTCCACTTTCACTATCCACTACCCAATATCCACTGCCCTCTATCCACTGGCCACTTCCTACTGCCCACTGTCCACTTCCCACAACTCTCTACCTACTGTCCACTTCCCACAACTCTCTACCCACTGTCCACTGCCCACTGTCCACTGCCCTCTGCCCACCGTCCACTTCCTACTGCCCACTACCCACTGTTCATTTCGCTCTGCCCACTACCCACTGTCCACTTTCACTATCCATTACCCAATATCCACTGCCCTCTGTCCACTGTCCACTTCCTACTGCCCACTGTCCACTTCCCACTGCCAACTGTCCACTGCCGTCTACCCACTGTCCACTTCCTACTGCCCATTGTCCACTTCCCACTGTCCACTACCCACTGTCCACTACCCACTGTCCACTACCCACTGTCCACTACCCACTGTCCACTTCCTACCGCACATTGTCCACTTCCCACTGTCCACTACCCACTGTCCACTGCCGTCTACCCATTTTCCACTTCCCACTGTCCACTACCGAATGTCCATTTCCCACGAAGCTTTGATTCAGCAATTTACTTAAAGAAACTCCACAAGAATCAAAAGTACAGGTCACAGACCAAGAAAAGTCAATAAAAATAGTAAAAGTCAGCAGTCATTGTTTTCCAATAGATCAATAGTTCTCATTAAGGCAAGGAACTCTCCGGGGGAAAAGATGGGCTCGAAACAACAGTTGACGGAGTGGCGGGCCTTGCTGATTGCTGCTGGTTGGTGCCACAAAAGGGCAGATTTGGTCGAGCTGACAACTGTAATGGAGCGGTCAGAGCCGTTCATTCCAGGAATCATGGGATCTGGCTTCACTTCGGATCAATTTGGATCACGGACATTTAAACTCTAATGCCTGAGTTTAACTGTTGAGACTCATCCGATCACAGTCATGGTGCCACCCTTTTTTTAAACGATTTAGTCGAAATTTTCCTTATTCGTATACAATTTTTTTTTTTTTTTTAAAGACAACACATTTAAAATCGCGATTATTATAATTATATTGTTTTATATTTAATTTTGTAAAATCTAGAATGCCTCTAGTTCCTATTTGAAATGTTCGCAGAGGCGCTAGTTTGAAAGCTCCAACACTGTAGACATTTCATCTTTTAATTTGGTAGCAAAAAAAAAAATGGTGGAGGGGGGACATTTCAACTCAATGTTAATGCGTTTTTCATAGTATCACTGTTGAATTACTAACAAAGAGGCTAAATAAACTATTCCACAAATCTTACTTACCGCTGATGTACATGTACTTGTGTATTGAAATATTTAGGTCTAGATGTACATTCAGTTTAATATAATTATATCTATACTTTATAATAATCATATTGAATCGAAGCATTAAATATCATTTAATGTATGGAGTGTACTGTGACATTATGATTTAAAAACATTTTATTTTCCACATCTCAATTTTAAAACCAATGCTATTGTTATCACTTTGAAATAATTTACCTATGCTATGTTGAGTCGATACAAATCGTCATGAGAAAGGTGCGATCACTCTTGTTCCGCTTTTACGATACGTCCGGTTTCTTTACTCACTGACGATGAATTGAATCCCTTTTATAAGGTATTGACTCCATCTATTAGTATTACTGGGATCAAGTTTCCAGTGTAGACAGACCATTGTCACCACTTTGTTGTGCCAAAAACAGTTTTTATGGTTTCTTTATGTTAAGACTTAAATAGTCTCTTGCACTATGCTAAACCTTTCATAGCTTTTATTAAAAGTGAACACATTGACGTAAATGATTGACGGACAACTTCCTGTAACTGTTGGTTTGAAAAAAAATTAATTAAAATGGATTTTCAAAAGCAAAGACAAAATTGCACTATTGGCCCACAGACTATATATCTAAGCTACATGAGACCATGGGCACCAGTGGCGTCGCTAGGGGGTGCGGAGGGGGATGGCCGCCCCGGGTGTCACCATCAGGGGGGTGACACCAGACCATAAAATTCTATATATTCCCGTTATTTGGCACTGGAAAACACGGAATAGTTGTATGGATTAAATCATGAGGGGGTGGCACCATGAGCTACCGCCCCGGGTGACACCATGAGCTACCGCCCCAGGTGACACCAACCCTAGTGACGCCTCTGATGGGCACCACTGTCACTACAGAGTGTGCGCCATCTTATGGATGTTGTATGTTCAATCAGACCAACCGATGTGGACAATAAATGATCGACTTCTCTTTATTGTTCGGGTTGCAGATATTAAACTAGTTTTATCTTTGATTTCTAGCAATAAAGGCATTTTCACATTTCATGCTGCACTCTGTCTGTAGTATATGGCAGCGTTCTGAAGATAATGTCATTCTAAGATCAATGCAAATAAAATAAGAAAGATACAACGTGTTTTTGTGTACTGACAAAAGCTGTTGCCTTTACCATCTTACAATACGCTAAATTTGTATGTCATGTAAGGAAGACATGCAAGGAAGTCACTGGCTGTCATTGGGTGTGATTAGAATATCCATGAAATGCTGACTTTTCCAGTGACTATGTTTACAGAATATGCCCACAGTTATGTGGGGCTACTAAACACTCAGCAGATATAGGAGTGAGGTCACTAAACACTCAGCAGATATAGGATTGAGGTCACTAAACACTCAGCAGATATAGGATTGAGGTCACTAAACACTCAGCAGATATAGGAGTGAGGTCACTAAACACTCAGCAGATATAGGAGTGAGGTCACTAAATACTCAGCAGATATAGGATTGAGGTCATTAAACACTCAGCAGATATAGGATTGAGGTCACTAAACACTCAGCAGATATAGGATTGAGGTCATTAAACACTCAGCAGATATAGGATTGAGGTCACTAAACACTCAGCAGATATAGGAGTGAGGTCACTAAACACTCAGCAGATATTGCACTGAGGTCACTAAACACTCAGCAGATATAGGAGTGAGGTCACTAAACACTCAGCAGATATAGGAGTGAGGTCACTAAACACTCAGCAGATATTGTACTGAGGTCACTAAACACTCAGCAGATATAGGAGTCAGGTCACTAAACACTCAGCAGATATAGGAGTGATGTCACTAAACACTCAGCAGATATAGGAGTGAGGTCACTAAACACTCAGCAGATATAGGAGTGAGGTCACTAAACACTCAGCAGATATAGGATTGAGGTCACTAAACACTCAGCAGATATAGGAGTGATCTAGATTTTATTTTTTAATTCTATTATTTACTTCTAGGGCCTCTCTATCGATGAGAAAGTCGTCCTAACCTATCTAATGTTTGGCTTTCTAATTTTATCTCAAGATTAATTAAGACACGTCTTGGCTTAGCTCCCTCCGTGCCGCTCAGATTTTCTTAAGTTTCCCACGAATTAAAAACATTCGAGCACAAAGTCAATCGAACATAAAAAGATGGAGGCAGATCGCACTTGGCAAAAAGTTTTTAAAAACCTGTTATTGTGCCCTAGAAATTAACTTATCTCTTACTATTTTTAAAGGTGATTTCTGTGTTATAGTTGATAATTCTTAAATTAAAATGACCTATGTCATTGTTTCTGTCTTTAGAAAGAAGTAAATTTAACAGAGTAAAAAGGTTCTGATACCGTGTTGGTCCTCAGATAAAAGTAACAGAGAATATGTGCTCTGTTTTTATATGTTGACCTTCACATATGAGATATTAATAGAGTAAATGGGTTATTTTTACACCGGACCTAAGATATCAGTAGCTAATAGAGTAAATGGGTTATTTCTACACCAGACCTCAGATATGAGTGACTAATAGAAAAAATCATGTTAAGCCTGGTACCTATTGGAATTCAGGACGTGTTAGCGCATTTTCGTATTATGTATCAGTACTTATGTTAGATATCAGAATTATGTAGTTATCAGTAATTGTGTTTAGATTTTAGACATATTTTTATGAATTTTCTTGTGTAATGAATATACCTGACATTTTTTTTATTTAAAAGTCATTTCTTTACATTTAAAAAAAAAATATTTTCTCTTTAATCCAACTACAAGTCACCACAAATGATGACGTAAAACTTTCTTAACTTTTACACATATTCTAATGACGTCAACTAAAAAAAAAACAAACTAATTCTTTTGCACCCTTTCGCACCACTCTTCAATGCTTGAAAAATTATGCATTCGACTTCCGGCAATGGCGGCCGTTCCCTGCGCTAGTGTTACCTCTCGATTCGAAATATTTTTTGGTAGTTTTAACGGGGTTTTTAAACGGATCGAGTAACTGAGTGTTGATGCACAAATGGCAGGTCAGGGCATACAAAAAACATATATACATCATGGGTCTAGGACTTATGGATGCTGAGATCAAGGGTGATGACGGACGGACGGATGGACGGACAAAACGGGTGCAATAGCGATTTCGACATCTCGAAAATGCGCTAAAATTGGGTTATTCATCCACCGGACCTCAGATATGAGTAACTTATAGAATAAATGGGTTATTTTTACATCGGACCTAATAGGTGTTGAAGTATCTGAATAAATGTCTAAAAATTTTCCAGATTTTTCAGCAATAGCAAACAAGAGATATGCCAAAAAGTTTGAAGACAAAATTTCAATATCTGATAATAAAATTAATGAAACACAAAAAAATGCAATGCAAATTAGCATACAATGATGAGAAATTTGAAATAGTTGCTGGTTGGGTTAATATGGGTTTTATCTTCAGTTTGAAATGTAAGTTTTTTTTATTTTTATGAATGTAGATACTGTATTTGGTTGATAGTGTATTTGGTTGATACTGTATTTAGTTGATGCTGTTTTGGTTGATACTGTATTTGGTATTTGGTTGATAGTGTATTTGGTTGATACTGTATTTAGTTGATGCTGTTTTGGTTGATACTGTATTTGGTTGATAGTGTATTTGGTTAGACTAGTTTATAGTGTAGAATAAATCCTTTATACAAGGAGGGATAATAAAATGACAGATACGGTTAAAGGAGCTATACGATAGTGCAATATTTAAAGGTCTCCCAGGTTGATCATCTTACCTTGTCTGGGATTATCATGAGCGCAGAGATTTGTAGTCAAACTCTCAAAATTGCTTGATCAAATAGTCAACAGAGTAACAGATAAAACATTAATCAGAATACGGATTTATCATCCATAATTTAGTGGTTAAAATTAGGAGGATGAAAGAGGAAAGTTGAGATACTAATGGGAAGAGAGAGATTACGCTAGGTAGTGGGCGCTAGTTGGTGGGATAACACAACTACAGAGAGAAATAAGGAAAGATAGATAGTGGGCGCTAGTTGGTGGGATAACACAACTACAGAGAGAAATAAGGAAAGAAAGATAGTGGTTGATAGTTGGTGAGATAACACAACTACAGAGAGAAATAAGGAAAGAGAGATAGTGGTTGATAGTTGGTGGGATAACACAACTACAGAGAGAAATAAGGAAAGAGAGATAGTGGTTGATAGTTGGTGAGATAACACAACTACAGAGAGAAATAAGGAAAGAGAGATAGTGGTTGATAGTTGGTGGGATAACACAACTACAGAGAGAAATAAGGAAAGGGAGATAGTGGTTGATAGTTGGTGGAATAACACAACTACAGAGAGAAATAAGGAAAGGGAGATAGTGGTTGATAGTTGGTGGGATAACACAACTACAGAGAGAAATAAGGAAAGGGGGAGATTTCTGTTATTTGCTGTACGTGTTATGGAATGTTAGAAAGACTCCGACACACATAGTCGTGTGCTATAGTGTGTGGGCATGCGCCACGCCCACTTATTTGTTAGTTAATATCGCTCCCGATATTCCTCTAACGATATCTCTCTATCTTTCTCTCTCTCTTTCTCTCTCTCTCTTTCTCTCTCTCTTTCTCTCTCTCTCCCTCTCTCTCTCTCTCTCTTTCTCTCTCTCCCTCTCTCTCTCTCTCTCTCTCTTTCTCTCTCTCTCCCTCTCTCCCTCTCTCTCTCTCTCACACACACACACACACACACACACCTTGATCATGGAAGTATGCGGCATATTGGGTAGCACTGTCTGTCTCATCAGTATAACTATTGTCTGTCTCATCAGTATAACTATTGTCTGTCTCATCAGTATAACTATTGTCTATCTCATCAGTATAACTATTGTCTGTCTCATCAGTATAACTATTGTCTGTCTCATCAGTATAACTATTGTCTATCTCATCAGTATAACTATTGTCTGTCTCATCAGTATAACTATTGTCTGTCTCATCAGTATAACTATTGTCTGTCTCATCAGTATAACTATTGTCTGTCTCATCAGTATAACTATTGTCTGTCTCATCAGTATAACTATTGTCTGTCTCATCAGTATAACTATTGTCTGTCTCAACAAATGGCAGGTCAGGGCATACAAAAAACATATATAC
>MUZC01004529.1:138425-159451 GCA_002072015.1 Radix auricularia | reverse complement strand
TCTATTTGAAAATAAGAATGTTTCAAATCATTTTTTTTGTCATTTAAGTATTTATTTAGTGTAGGTCTACATTGTATAATGGTAACATGAGTGAAGCTATGTAAAAGATATTAAATAAATTGTAAGCCAGTGATTCTCAAACTTTTTCGTATCAGACGACCGGGAAGAATTTTTCCAGGTACCATTGCATTCTTTTCCCGTTTTGACATGATTTTCCCTGTACTTATTTGATAGCATAATGAGCCCCTACACCGCTTAAAGCCCTATAAGATTAAGTATGAATTCGGATTGTTTTATATATTACATTTTAAAAAAAAAATGTTTAGTTGCCATGGCATAGCAAGACAGCTAACGAACAATGCAGCGGTAATGTCAAAAACCATTTGATGTGATTAACCTTTGCGATTAAGCTCGCGAATGTGACTATTGATATTACAAGAATCATTGCATTGTTTATAGACCTAGAATATATAGATACAAGACAATTCCTCAATTTCGATCTTCTAATGACAGTTTCCCTTCTAAGTATATGCACATCAAAGGCATTTGATCTAAAATTATCACATTGATATCACATCTCATGTTTTCTAAAAATTATTAGGTATGCTCTCGAAGAGGAAAATGGCCCATTCTGTATGAACCCCACATTTGTGCAGGAAAGTAGGGTGTCATCTTGTGCGTCGCAAAATACAGTAATTCTTGCAAGTAGAGGACTGAAATACTATGACATGATTAAAATATCCAACATTATCATAACTTTTAACTCCGAAGCTCACAAGTTTGTTTGCTTTTTTTTTGGTGTTTTTCTTTTTCAATTCTTTCTTCTTTAGGATTTCACGTACGTCACAGTTGTAAATATAATGTCACCAATAAATTATCTCATTTGGGGTAAAAAGGGAACTCTTTGGGGTAATGCTCAATCATTGTGGGCATAGAAAATTTGCTAGAATCCACTACTTTTGGGTTAACAGTAATGTTAATATAAACTTTTATAATTTTAATATTTAGGTATCATATTGAAACGGTCCGTTTTTTTTTCAAACCGTCTAACTTTTTTAACCGGCCTTCAAAAAAAAAAAAACGAATTGTTTTAACAACCTTAGATTATATTTTTTTTAAATGCATACAAATTAAGCATTGACTATAAATCATTACTTGTAACTTCTTTGTTTATATAAAAAAAAAAAGTTATTTTAAAATAACACTCTTTTAAAATAACATCTGGGGTTAAAAGGGAATTTTTGGGGGTAATGCAGACTCATTTGGGACATATAACATCCACTATACTCCACTAGATATATTCAAATACGTCATGTGTACGTGTACGCTTGGAACATATGCCCACTATTGAACCGGTTCCTTCCAGAAAATGCATTTGTTAAATTTGTTATCTATTTAGATTTCTTATTTACGTACTATACGAAGACATCTAAATCCAACCTACTTTCATGTATATTGACAAAAGTGACAATAATCTTAATCAACATGACTTGACTGTATCAAGTATCCTTTCTGTCAAATTTAAAATAAATGCCTTAAAAACTGAGTTCAGAAGAAAGTTGTTTTGTGCTCCTCTCGAATTCCGATGTCGAGAATTTGATGCATTCAATAAAGTTAGTGAATACTTTGGACTAATTTTAAATGGACACATTTATTATTATATTTAGAATGGCCAGAGGCGTTTGACCAAAAACCAATCGAAAAACTATAGCAAACTTAAAACTTTTATTATTGTATCAAATAGATTCCCCTCCCCACACCCACCCCCCAAATGGATATTCGGTGTCGTTTTGACTTAAACTATCAACATATAATCCTATTCAGATCTTTTTAGACACTTTTCCTGTTTGTAAAACTCACCAGTAGCAGTTTAGGAGGGGGGGGGGGAGATAACGGAAAAAAAAGTTCGCAGACTCCTGCCGCGAGTGAGCGAAACTGCGGTTGCATCACAAAAGCTTTGATGTCAACATCAAACGACGCAGGGTTACAATTTCCTATGTTCTCTTGCGAATTCTCAAGCTTAAGAATTATAATTATATTTTCGCGTCTTGTTAACTTACGCCAACTGATAGCCTATTGACCGGCACTTTGAGAAGCATTGAATTTTTTTTAAAAAGTCATTAAATAAATTTTAATTGACCAAATATTTCAGTGGAAGTTTTATTTAAAGTTACCCTTTCGATGTGACGTCACATTTCTTCAACCCCCCTCCCTCCCCCACGTCACGCATCGTCACAAAAGTGGGACCCCCCTAGGTGCGTGACGTCATTTATGGACGGCCCCTTGGGTATGACTTGGATATGACTTGGATATGCTACAAACAAATTTAAGACAAACAAATACATGAGTTTATAGTATATGATAAAGTATACGAGCAATTTTATTTTCAATATTGAAGATTGAAAATACTTTTTTTTTTACTTCGGTGACTCGTATTATCTTAAAAATGGGCGAAACAAGTTAGAGGGGGGTGGTGGTTTGTGAGGTTGTCAGGATGTAAATGCTCTACAACATACATACATCCAAATTCTTTAATAATTAATTTTTAAAATAGAAAAGTCATATTATTTAACTGTATTCAGGTCCACATTACGTGCGTTAAAAAAGTTGAACTTTCCAGAAGTCACGGACGTTAAATGACAAATTTGTTAAAAATTCTCTAAATTTTCTTTAATAAAAGTAAATAAACTAAGTCTGTAAGACTAAAATAATATTAAGTCTTAGTAGATGGTCCATTGTTAGACTTTAGGACTAGTACATTGTTAGACTTTAGGACTAATACATTGTTAGACTTTAGGACTAATTGATTGTTAGACTTTAGGACTAACAGGCCTACATTGCTAAACTGCGAACATAATTCATGACATCTGTCTTTTAGCTTCAAACGTTAATCAATAGTGGAAAGTGAACATAATTTTATATATTTATTCTGTCTTATTGACAAAACGAAGAGAGAAGTCATGCAATAATATTATTATAATAGCATTTTTTATGCGCAGTATTAAGGTAACTCCTGCTATTTGAATTGTCGTACCCCACTATGATAAACAGTGGCGTCCTAGGGGGCTTCGAGGAGCGCTCCGTTCCGAGTGACACCAACCCAAGTGACGCCTCTGAGTTGGAACACGGCAGATATTGCCAGGCTCAATATCCTTTGGTAACACATCAAATAATTCTTATCTGCTATACAGATATTTTTTTTAGCATTATATTTGGCATTCAAAAACTTAATATTGAAGTGTGCTAGGAAACTAAAAATATTAATAGTGCAGGGTCGCAAAAATTTGGGTGTGGAGTATAATCGATGGGATGGCACTAAAGAACTATGTAAAAATTTACCCCCCCCCCACCAAAAAAAATAATAAATAAATATAAAAAATAATAAAAAAATAAATAAATAAATAAATAAAATAAAAAATCATGTTAAGCCTGGTCCCTTTTGGAACTCAGGGCGTGTTAGCGCATTTTCGTATTATGTATCAGTACTTATGTTAGATATCAGCATTATGTAGTTATCAGTAATTGTGTTTAGATTTTAGACATATTTTTATGAATTTTCTTGTGTAATGAATATACCTGACATTTTTTTTATTTAAAAGTCATTTCTTTACATTTNTTTACACACATTCTAATGACGTCAACAAAAAAAACAAACAAAAAAACAAACTAATTCTTTTGCACGCCTTCGCACCACTCTTGAATGCTTGAAATACTATGTATTCGACTTCCGGCAATGGCGGCCGTTCCCTGCGCTAGTGTTACCTCTCGATTCGAAATATTTTTTGGTAGTTTTAACGGGGTTTTTTAACGGATCGAGTAACTGAGTGTTGATGCACAAATGGCAGGTCAGGACATACAAAATACATATATACCTCATGGGTCTAGGACTTATGGATGCTGAGATCAAAGGTGATGACAGACGGACGGACGGACGGACGGACGGACGGACAAAACGGGTGCAATAGCGCATTCGACTTCTCGAAAATGCGCTAAAAATTAAGCACATTTTGTTAAAAGTAACATTAGACGACGGGGTATTTTTGAGTTATGGCGCCATTGTGTGGCAGGTTATTTTTAACTTTTTTAAAATAAACAGTGTATAATTTCCGCGGCGTGTTTAAACTGGTGGAAGCAATCAGATATTCCATGGCCAACAAACCCAGTAGTACAGCATGGCGCATGGCCAACAAGCCCAGTAGTACAGCATGGCGCACGGCCAACGAACCCAGTGTTACAGCATGGCGCACGGCCAACGAACCCAGTGGTACAGCATGGCGCACGGCCAACAAGCCCAGTGGTACAGCATGGCGCACGACCAACAAGCCCAGTAGTACAGTATGGCGCATGGCCAACAAGCCCAGTGGTACAGCATGGCGCACGGCCAACAAGCCCAGTGGTACATCATGGCGCACGGCCAACAAACCCAGTAGTACAGTAAGTAGCAGCATGGCCAACAAACCCAGTGGTACAGTGTAGCGCATGGCCATCAAACCCAGTGGTTCAGTATAGCGCATGGCCAACAAACCCAGTGGTACAGTGTAGCGCATGGCCATCAAACCCAGTGGTACAGTGTAGCGCATGGATGGCCAACAAACCCAGTGGTACAGTGTAGCGCATGGCCATCAAACCCAGTGGTACAGTGTAGCGCATGGCCAACAAACCCAGTGGTTCAGTATAGCGCATGGCCATCAAACCCAGTGGTACAGTGTAGCGCATGGCCATCAAACCCAGTGGTTCAGTATAGCGCATGGCCAGCAAACCCAGTGGTACAGTAAGTAGCACGCATGGCCAACAAGCCCAGTAGTACAGTATGGCGCACGGCCAACAAACCCAGTAGTACAGTAAGTAGCACGCATGGCCAACAAACCCAGTAGTACAGTAAGTAGCACGCATGGCCAACAAGCCCAGTGGTACAGTAAGTAGCACGCACGACCAACACGCCCAGTGGTACAGTAGTGCGCATGGCCCACAAACCCATAAGTACAATAGTGCGCATTGTTGACTATCGGCCGTGACCTTCTTCTGTAATGCCGACCTTGTCACATTTCATGAATTGTTTCATGTTGACAAACTCAACCCCAAACGTGGCAATAGATTACTCAATACGAGTTATGAAGTTGAACATTGATTTAAAGTTTGTCGTTTCTATGAAAATCGGAAACCTTGTATTTCTTATCCGTAAATTACCTTTACACATCGCCCTGACATGAAAATCTGACCCAACCTTGTATCCGGTACCAAATACTCTTTATATCGTTAAACAGTCGACATACAGATGATCTTTACTTTATGGGGCTCGTTTGAGGACTTGAGATAGGTTAACAAAGAACATTCTAGAAAACATGGCGGGACACATTAAAGTTTTATGGGTCGCCAAGACTTCCTGTCTCGATTACAAACTTATCTTTGTGATTGTACAATGTCCTAACAGTAAATAATATTATGCTCTTATCCATACTATGAGTTCTAACTCATTTTTCACTTGTGGTTCCTCATCACAATCATGTACTTCCTAACGTTTGTATACAAAATGACTCCAAATATGAATGTTTCTCAGCGAAGTACAGACAAATTTTTATCCAAGAAATCTTCTTTTTCTCAAAGTACCAGAAGTTCAAAATGTTTTAGTTTTAGTCTTATTACCCTTTTGATCTTTATTTATTTTTCAATATATCACAATATGACATGAAAAATGGGAAGATAACAAAACAACCGCTTATGGACAACGCTTCTCCCCCTTCAGGTTGTTTATCCCGCTCTTTCCTACGAGTTACTATTTTTCTCACTTCTATTGGTCGTCAAGATCAACAATTTTGAACCCTATGTTATAAATGAGACAGAAATGACACATAGAAAAACCAACTGAAGAAACTTTTTCTCTTTTGTGTCTCTAAGCTCAAATAGTGTGAGACCCATTTATTTAAGATTGGGACAGATCACAGAAAATTAACGGAGGTAAGGAATTATCGGAGGAACAGTTCAAATCACTGATGCCTCCCCCCCACACCCCCTTTTTGTCAATCAAGAAAGGCGATTATTAAATAGAAAGAGCGAAAATCTGCTAAACATTAATTTAAGCACAGGACCAACAAATACTTTCTAAGGGGACCAAGAAAACTGATACCCGCTTTGTATTTGTTTGTTTGCGTGCCTTTGTTGAAATGTTTATCTATCTTAAGTTAGTGAAGAAAGGACAAATCATTGGATTTGTTTAAATTATGTGAACTATAACGGGACAAGAACAAAACTAATTTTAACTGTTGAAAAAATATTTAAAATGATACATCTCACAATTACTCTAAGACATTGACAAGTACGCACACAAAGCTCTACTCTCTCTTACATTTTAAATTGATCTGAAATCTTACAGTTTTTCTTAAAATTCCTGGCAACACTTGGCCTTTCTGAAAATATTTCATTTGCGCAAATGTGGTGGGTGGGCTAGAGGGCCATCAAGGTTATGATTTAATTGGACCTTGGGACCACGCGGGTAAGAATGAACAAGTGACGCCCCGCCTATTGTCCCATTGTGTTACCACTCTTCCCCTAAAACCCCGACTGCCCGGGGTGTGGGACACGGTGGGTGGCGCCCCCTTGAGCAGTTCAAGTGCAGACTAATCATCGCGTCTCTGTGGAAATCTCCAGCGATATTCTTGCATATCGTGAATGGAGGTGTTGCCTGGACGTGAAAGGAGGATGACAGAGAAATAAAACTACACAAGTGATGTTATTTGTTGTTTATGGGGGCGGGTGTGTCAGGCGTGAGCAGTTGGAGGGATCGAAGAGTTTCTTTTATCTGGGTCTAAATGCCAGCGAGCTGTTCCGTGGGCTGGGACAGGATTACATGGGGGGATTCTTGCAGGGGATAGCTGTAGCCTGGCTGTTTATTATATTGGAACATGGTGTTTAATCGTTCAATGTATTGGATATTGTTGTTTGATATAGGGAGCACAGATGTTCGGTTGGTAATATATATTTATTGTTGTATTATTGATAACGATGAAGAATACAGGGTATTTTTAATTTAGAAGGAAAAGTTGCATAGTTAACTAATATGTAAGAGAGTGTTTGGTGTTTTTAATGAGATGGGAGTAACATGAAATACAAGGAACTGGGAATTTTGTATTAATTCGCACAGTAAGGATAATCAGAAATATTCTTTGTAACACTAAATGAAAGCTGTATTGTGTGTTTGTATGGTGAGGAACACAGTTAAAAGATCATTTAGTTATACATCTTAATGACTTGTTCAATGTTATACTGAGTGTTATCGTCATGTTTAACATTTTCTGTAGAGAATGTTCTGTCATTTTTACCAGTCAGACAGAGCACGTCATCTTGTTTCGTCATTTCGACCATTCAGACGGAGCACGTCATCTTGTTTCGTCATTTCGACCATTCAGACGGAGCACGTCATTTTTCGACTTACATTATTATTACAATTACAGAACAACAACAAAAAAAAACACATTTTTGAAAGACAGAATAAAATTAAACATGTCTCGGTATTATTTTAACGAATAATTTGACGGTTGTCTCACGTTGATACCTTTGAGGCTGTAACTCTTAATTTCTGACAATTTTTTATTTGGTGATTTTCCTTAACGCTGGCATCGTTATGGAAACTTAGAAACAGCTTCGCAACAGTTGGGTGTGCAATGTATGAATTTGTATGTGAGACGGACAGTGCATGTGTGGTTTTGGTTGATTGTGTGTGTGTGTGTTAGTCTGTGTGTGTGTCTATATGATCAGGCAATGAATGTTTTCCTCACTCATGACTACGTGGCCATATGTTACCGCCAGACATTGTCATTGTCCGATACTCTAGGAGTGGGGATGGGAGGGCGGGGAAGTCCTTGAATGATGGTCGTTACAAATATAATGAACAATAATTCCTTTTAGCTGATTGTATTTTCTTTGCTTGAGTTTATTTTTAGCGGAGAAAAGAAGCTAATAAAGTTTTTTTTCAAAACTGATGTTTAATGCTCTTTGAATTTTTAAATATTGTTTAAGCATAGGTAAACCTTGAAATTTAATTTGCATTTCAATCAATAATCATAAACAACACTTTGAGATGAGAATGGCAAATCACTCCATAGAAAAAACTTTCCAAAAAAATTTATTACGATTTTGTTTTAACTTTCAAATATTACTTTACATTAATAAAAACCGATATTTGTTCATTAAATCAAAGCTCATTCTTCAACTCTAAATGTGTAAAACAGAATTAAAGTTAAACGTAAACAATTTAATGATGTTGAACTATGAAATTTTTAAAAAAACAACAAATGAATGTTGTTATCCACAATCAGGTCTCAAAGCTTTGAATTTTGTTTTGTTATAGAATTTCTAATGACTAAAAAAACTGCATACATTTAATTTTGAAAAATGAAAGGTAGCATTTCACACGTTTTATTATGGGAATAAAAATGTTTTGAATATTTATTCTAAATCTAGAATTATATTTTTTGATTAATAGTATAAGTGCAGTGAGTATTTGTATGCACGTCAGAAAACGATCACTTTATTCAACTTGTCTATAAACTCTGTGGTATTTAAATAACTCAGTGGGCAAACAGACTCGCATTAAACACTAGCAAGAAACAAAATAAAGTCTTTTTTTTTCAAGGATATTTCGTCACTTTGTCTTTCTCTATAATGTCGAGTTAAAATATTGTGTGTCTTTGTATGTCAAGGCGGGTTATTAGTTCAAATGATCAGGTCAATACGATATCTCTACATACCTACATGTCAACACGGCCCACTATGTTTCATGATACAACTTTCAGATTGGGGTTCAACAGGCAGGGGTCAGCATGACCCACCCTGGATAATGGACAGCAAACTGAGAGAGTGTGAGGTGGAACAACGGAAATCCAACAGTCGATAATAATCAGATGGTTTCTGGGAAGTCTTGGAAAGTACTCCCACCAGACTTGTTTAGACCGTTGCTTCAAGTCCAGTTTTTGTCTTCTCCCAAATATCGCCTACTGGTCACGAAGTTCATGGGCCGGTTAAAATCTTGGGATGAAATTATGGAATGAAATCTTAGGGAGTATTCTGAAATGTATAATTATTTTTAGCAGGCCTTGATTAAAGCTGTGATAAACTGAAGGTTTAAAAAATCATTAAAACAACGCTTTTCCAGACAATGTTTCTTTTAATAAATAGGTTCCTTTTTTACACCACGAAAAGACACCCTGCCTATAAAGACTAAAGTCTATTAGCATATCAGAAAATCTTTGTGCAAAAAAATGACAAACGATTCTTTTAGTCAATGATATAAAAACACATATTTTTAAAACAATTGAACCAATGTTACAAAGTATTATGGGAATGAACATCCAGGACCCAAATAGCATTAAAAAAGATTGAATATTTTTTTCAAAATTAATTTTAGCCTTTATTTTAAAGTGTTTATTGTATTTAGAGTCTTTCTTTCAATTTAGCAATGTTTTAGCAGGACTCTATGTATAATTTTTTATTTAATATTTAATTACCGGTATGTAACGAGATTATTGTCATTGTTTTTATAAATGGCAGACTGTGTTACTCTATAAATAACATTGCCGGTGTGTTCAAATTGTGCGTCCACTATGAGGGACATGGTTTCGGTATGTAGCATTCTTTCACACTTAGGCGAGTACGGTTGTGTGTATCACTTGGAGTAAGGACGTGTGTATGACTTGGAGTAAGGACGTGTGTATGACTTGGAATAAGGACGTGTGTACTCACAAAGTGCTGAAGACGTGCTAAAAGGGTGGGATCTCCTATCATTATTCGGATCAAAACTCAGCAAATCAGTAAAGCACCTGACAGGATTTTAACACGAGGGAAGGGAATTCGGAGGGTGGTCATGCAGCCAAGTGGATGTCCATTTCAGTGATGCCCATGGCAAACTTCATTAGGGCACCACTCTATGGGGGAAGTTAGTGGGGATATCTGATGGACACGCTACCCGGTGAATTCAAGTACACTTCTAGGTGTGGCCTGGCCGCTGGGTTAAGACAAGTATGTTTTAACGATCGGGCCCTTTAGGTCTTTAATTGGTCCATGGTAGGAATCACTGTACAGTCTAATACCACCAGAGACCATTCATAAAAGTGCTAGACATATTTTTGGACTAATAATATGATGAATGTAACATAGTTGAAAAACTAAAAATTTGATCCCTCTCATGAGTTTTCAGATGCATGCATGTTTATCTGGAACTTCTGGTTTAAGCATATAGGCGGGAATAGCGAGGGGAAACTTATAGGATTTATTTAGAGACTGTGTCTGTATTTGAATATATGTTTTAAAAAAACATGATGACCAAGCATTGTCCATTAACGAAGATGATCAAAAGCAGAATATAGATGGGAACAAATGTTCATAAATCAAATAATTAACGAAGATGATCAAAAGCGGAATATAGATGGGAACAAATGTTCATAAATCAAATAAAATATCTCTTTTAAAATAGTTGACAAGTACGATAGCACTTGTAGTACAAAATAAATATCTTCTTTAAAACACATTAAACGAATACTCCCTGATGCACATATTAAGAGAATAATTTATGATCAAATATTTTATACGTTAAACAACCATAGACTTCTTTTGATCATTGCTTGCTTTAGAAACAAAACACTGTTAATTGATAATTTGTGCATGTTTCTAGGTGGAACAATCAACAACAGCAACACTACTTAAGCCTTGTCTGGTACATTTGGATATTGTGTTTTTTTTAAAAAAAAAGATAATTCAGGGCGGATTTTAATAAACGATGGGGCAAATTTCCTATTACCCTTTTGTGCAATGTGTAATTGGTTTTCCAGGTAAATTCTTTCACTCTATTCGAATGAATTCTTATTGATTACTAAGTACCAATTACAAATTACATTTAGTTCTGTACCCACTCGATGCGTTTAAAGAACATCAAAATAATTTTATCTTGTCTTAGATATACAGAGGCTCTTTCTATGTAGAAGGTAATTGCGTCCACAGACCATGAAGGATGATCTGTTGTAGCGTTCACAGGTCACGGCTATCAGGGTTTCACGCATTACCCATTCAGACTCATGTGCGCCCTAGGCCTCGGGAAGAAATCTTTGACTTCGCATTGGTTCGAACCCGTGACAATCGGTACGCTGATCGAGTGCGCTGCCACTCGACCACCGTGCCCCTAAAATAACATTGAATCATCCAATAAAATGCTACATTATATAACAGGGGCAATGTATTTGTATACTAACTCGGTTGTGTCATTTCCACACCGCGTATATTGGTATCAGCGCCTTTCACTTTCAAGCCATTAAGTATTAAGGTTCTTATCTGCTTGTATTGTCCTGCATTTCCTTCTAAAACACAGAATATCGGTTCTAGTTGTATAAATAACCGTACCTCTAGCCGCCCAGAAATAAAAGCACTACCAAAGCTTACATTTTTTAGGCGTATCCCAAATGCCCATCAACAATCGATAAGTAAAGAAAACAATATCATGATATGGGTTAATCAAATAATATGTTACACCTTGTGGAAAAAGATTGTGACAAAGCTTGTAAATAAAGTATTTTAAAAATACAATAATTGCGTAATGATAACAATAAGTTTAAACTTTATTAATTATTTAACTACTGCAATAATAAACTTGTCAGCTAATGCTTTCCTCAGTACTTAAAAAAATCAACATTATATAGAAATTATTGAGACATACTAGATCTATATAAAAAAAAATAAATTTACGTAAAGATAAAAAGGAATGAAAAACAACACACAAAAATGACACAGGGTATAACAAACAGGAGGAGGTATCAAAAGTAACGGTGGCAACCTTAGACGATTGTACAGTTTTGTGAAATTGTAAATTTGGCTTCATCCGTATGGAACCAAAGTACAAAATCATTTTTTTTAAAATAAATATTTTTCATGTATATCCTATCATGGTATTACTCAATATAAAATACCAGTAACTGCAATATTTGAAATTCCGTTATGGTCAACACAGTTGAAGTGTTTAGACACAGGCCATAGAGTCTGTTTATTTATAATATACAGGTGTTCTCTAAACCGATCTCAAAGACGACGACCTGTCTCACCCACCTAGATTGTATTTCACTTGTTGTAAATAATGGCATAAATCACTAGCGACTTGTGCAAGTTACCCATTTTACACAGAGCCGTCCATTCACAGATACAACAACATTATTATTGCTTGACTAAAACAATACCTCCAGCCTACCATTCATTTGACCAGTGACTGGCAGAACGGGCAAGTGCCCGATAGATTTATGTCCAATCCACCCTGGGGTAGTCTAAAATCACTGGAGCAACTGGTCACTAGTGGTCACTTAAGAGAGACAACCAACTCCATTCCACACACGCGGCGCCTTGGCCAGTATTGGTCAGTCTTGGTTGGTTTGTTGATTTAGCAAATCTAAAAATAACATTACGTCGCCATGTTGAGAGTGTAAATGTGGGGACCTGGGGGCGAGGGCTTGCTGTGGTAACAAACAGGAGTAGTGAGTTTGAGGTAATTACTCCGTCGGTAACACGATTACTCTTAAACAGATTCAAAGTGTCTAACGATGTTACTTTGCCGAGGAACTACTTTGATTCATTAGCAGATATTGTTTTTGAGCTTAGTTGTTCTCAAAATACATTTTTATAATGTATTTGACTGCGTGCACTTGTGTTTGCTATAATTAACCCCAGAAATTTAGAAATGTTTCATATTGCTATTATAAAATCTTAATGTTTGCCATTTCCCAACAAAAGTAACTTATGGATTATTAGAATATTAAATCCACATTGATTGTTATATGTATTTAATATTAAAAGTACAGCGGAAAGACCAAATAAGTGAAGAGCTTGACTTTTTATCAAAATAATTTCCAAACAATGGAATTCTCTTCCATTACACATCCGTAGTATTTCAACTACTAAGTCCTTCAAGACTGCACTTATGTCACATCTCTTAAAGATTTATTTTAAAAATTAATAAAACAACATTTCTTTTAACGATTAACCTAGATGATGGATAAGGTATTGTCATTTATGTAGTTAGTATGATATGAATGTTTATTTAATCAATATATATATATATATAAATATATTGTTATCTCCATGTAAAGCGCTGTGAGCCCGGCTCCTAGCTGGGATACAGCGCTATATAAATTATCATTTGTTTATATTATTATTATTATTAATCTGACCCTGGCGGGCGTCTTGGCCTACGACATAATTACTGTGACTGAGAAATCATTGGAACTCGCTTTGGTCGCTTTGGTTGAGAAGCTTTCAGACAAAGGAAGGAACTTTTTTGTCAAGCGGAATATTCTGAATCTGTAGTTTGCCAATGACTATGTTTAATGGTATCGTTTAAGGTAATATTTTCTGTTTCTTCTGAATGAAACTATGTGATCGATTGTGAACGAGTCCTAAAGTTTAAAAACAAATAATCGAGACACATATGTTGATATTGCTTTTGTTATTTGTGTAGCATGTATCAGGCAAACATGGAGAGAAGCGCATTTTCATTGGTGCAAAGCAATAACTATAATTTGCACACGGTCATGTCACATTGAATGTCACAAAAACAGTATACATTGACTGTCACAAGATACAGTATACATTGACTGTCACAAGATACAGTATACATTGACTGTCACAAGATACAGTATACATTGACTGTCAAAAGAAACAGTATACATTGAATGTCACAAGAAACAGTATACATTGACTGTCACAAGATACAGTATACATTGAATGTCACAAAACAGTATACATTGACTGTCACAAGAAACAGTATACATTAACTGTAACAAGATACATTATACATTGACTGTCACAAAACAGTATACATTGACTGTCACAAGAAACAGTATACATTAACTATAACAAGATACAGTATACATTGACTGTCACAAGATACAGTATACATTGACTGTCACAAGATACAGTATACATAGACTGTCACAAGATACAGTATACATTGACTGTCACAAGATACAGTATACATTGACTGTCAAAAGAAACAGTATACATTGACTGTCACAAGATACAGTATACATTGACTGTCAAAAGAAACAGTATAGAGATCTAAAGTCGATTACCTCCTTTCATTATCTCATTAGTAATATTTCACTTCCACTCCCATCGCCAGCGCTCGTCCTCACGTGATCTAGTTATCTACCCCTGATCCACTCTCCCATGACTACCTCAAACTCACATCTGCTGTCCCACTATGTTTTGACGTCTGCTGTCTTTCGTCGTGCGTTAACTTGTTAAACATTATTTCTCTATCTTATAAATCTTTCTGGTTTGATACGACTTTTGTTTTACTTTATTACTTGCAGCATTCATATTTTTTAATTTAAATTGTGTGACAGTAACAGTAATATTAGAAATTTCAGAAAAAATTGCTTGAAATCTTTCAAAGTCCCAACAATCGCTCTCAAATTATTAGTTATCATTTTAATGTCGAACAAAAGTAATTCTGGAGTGTTCTTGGTAGTATGAGCATGAGGTCGTTATTTGAGCATTTATCTCAATCAAAAACATGAACATAGAAATTTATCTAACTGGTCACTGGTCAAGCCCACAATGAATGTTTATGATCACCGGGGAAAGTTTCTTTTATTGATCCCCATGCTGACAACATGAAGGCAAGGAGAGTAGATAATATGTGGATCTGTTGCCTGGCTGTCAGACTGTCATAGCCAGGGTATTACTGTCAGTTATTATGGCACACATGGTTCCTGACTGGGGCAAAGTGCTTCTCACAGCCACGTATCAAATAACCGCGAGAACTAAGATAGATTAAAGAGACACAATCTTTTTATTTATATATATATCTATCTTTATATATTATATAATGAAAGGCAGCTGTCTATGCGTTCCGATAGAGATTGGTTCCTAAAACTCCTACATACTCCTACACAGAGGCGTCACTAGCGTTGGTGTCACCCGGGGCGGTAACTCATGGTGTCACCCGGGGCGGTAGTTCATGGTGTCACCCCCTCATGGTTTAACCCATCCGAGCTTTCCAGTGACAAATAACGGGAATATATAGAATTTTACAGTCTGGTGTCACCCCCTGAGTGTGTCACCCGGGGCGGCCCGCGTTCACCGCAACCCCCTAGCGACGCCACTGCTCCTACATCCAAACTCTAGTGAAGAAAAATTAAATCTCATTTCCATATTGAATAAATTTACGCGGACTTTAAAAAGCGAGTTATTTTTGGTGCACTATTTTTGCATCATTCAGTGCTGTGTTCCCATCTTGAAGTGTGTCACTCCTGCTAATCACTACTGTTACTCCTAGACAACATGCCAACGAAACGAAGGTGGAACGTCCTTGGACGGGTTTTGTTGCTCGTTTGTATATAGATATAAATCTTATAAAATAAAATTCAATTTTCTATGCGATCATCGATAACGATTTGTTACTTCAAACTCTTAAATGTCTCCCACAGCCAATCAGAAAAAAATAATCTCATATTAAACAAGTTTACGCAGAAGTTCAAAGCGAGTTAGTTTTTGTGCAGTATATTTTCCAATACTTTAATTTGAGGGCCAAAAATATTTTATGGTCAAACTACGGTGCGCAAATTTTCGTGTACGTGGATTAAATTGAGCTGTGGCTTTTTTACGGGTACTTTCTTTATTTTGATAGATACGTAAAAAAAAGTATGTTTTGTTACAATTGTCACAAGATACAAGTTGTTTATTTTTTTAACGTGTAAATTCAAGTTGTGAATTTTGTTAAAATTTGTTGTGATACATATTTTCTTATCAAATAAAAACTCTAATTATAATTCTGTAATAAGTGTGTGAATTTTACGTGGAAAGCGATGGCCCGAGTCGTATATTTCCACTGTAGATAAACACATATAATTTAATGCTATTCCTGTTGTCGTAATAAACTAGGGGACCGCCGGATAAAATGGCTTACAAGGTTTTCATTCAAGTTATGACGTCATTAATGATCTCATTTGGAGCAAACTCCTAGCCCCTAGTGGGTAACACCACAAAACTGTTCACGCCCCTGAATTATATTAATATTTAAAATGGTAAATAAATAAATAAATAAAAGGCGCTTCCGTGATTTTACCAAAGACAAGTATGACAAAAATAAGCTATTTTGTTACGGTAAATAATATTTGCGTTGGTGGCATTAGTTGAATGCTGCCTAAAGATTATTTTATTAACCTTATGGTCATTATAATGAAATGAATTTTTTTTCTTTTGTCATCTTCATAAATCATACACACCTCTGTTTCGGTTTGCGATAAAATTCCTGCAATGGTTCTAATAATGTACGCCTAATTTATATGTATAATTCTCATCATGGTCCAACCATGCCGGACATCAAGCAAATAACAAGCTGTCTGACCCCACCGACCAATCAGATTGCAAGAAAAGGTACTGCACAGCGTGGGGGGTTCATCGAACCCAACAATTCGTTGAATTGAGGTCAATTACTCTGTTCTTTCCGAACAAAATAGCATGTATTTCGTAGTGTAGCGGTTATTACATTCGCCTAACACGCGGAAGGTCGTAGGTTCAAGCCCCAGCTAAGACATTACTTTTTTAATTTTTAAAAATGTTTTGTTTGTGCCCGTTCATTTCCCACTTTCTTTTCGATCATGACTTCGCAACTCCATAACAAGCACAAGACGAGTAGAAATAAGCTTGACGAATGACCTTTGTCAGGTTATGCCAATTAGTTTATGGTTGGCAAGCTAGGGTGGTGCAGGGTGGGGGTGGCAAGTGGCTAACCACAGTGCACTTGTTTCCACATAAACAATGCGCAGTTATCCCCGCATCTAAGGTTCATTCGCGTTGTTCTCATTTCATCGTGATGTAGTTTGTGTCCAATCACCCTCCTCCACTTTCTATGCACTATCTATGAGCAAATCTGCGGCGTATTCTACACCGCGGGCATCTAGTTTTAAATTGATTACAGAATTTATTACTGTAATCCTATACCAGGGGTGGCGAACACGCGGCTCTCGAGCCGCGTGCGGCTCGAGGCCAAAATGAATGTGGCTCTTTGCCTCTTATCATTATTTGTATACTGTGGCTCTTTGCCAAGTTTGGATTTTGTTTTAGATACATCGTCTTTCGATACTCATTCCTATGTCACAAGTTAGTGGAAAGTGTAAGTTCTGAGTACTTTCTAGATTCTAGGAAAACCCCTGCAAAGTGACTTATGTCACTTCTGGGAAAACCCCTCTGAAAGTCAATGTTCCTTAATGAGTTCGGGGAAATCCCCTCCTTTAGGTCCAGTCCCTGCATCTCCCAACCTTTTTAAAAGAATGTTTTATAAATAAAGAGGCTCAGTCTTTTCCCGGACGCGAGCTAGTGCAGTTTAAAGTTCTTTTCTTTAAGGGCAGGTTAAACTCCTAAAATCTTAATTTTGTGTTAAAATCAAAGCACCGGTCCATTCTGACTGACACTCATGTAAAGGAACTGCTCCGAGTGGCTACAACTGAATACAAACCTGATTTGCAGAAGTTTACTGAAAACAAAAGATGCCAGAAATCCCATTGAGATTATCATTCCCATCAATCCAACAAGGTAACAAAAAACACCTGACTGAGCATGTTATATTACGTGTTTAATATATTATTGCTAAAATTATATGCTTTTGTGTGGTGTGGCTCTCTGACTCTCACAGTTTAAAATGTTGGCTCTTTTTGTCGAACATGTTCACCAGCCCTGTCCTATACCATGGACAGGCAGCCTTGTAACTTACTGATAACAAACATACAAGAGAATCAGGTCATCCTGAATGACTCATACGTAATTATCTTCTCTATAGGAGAGTCTGTAACAGATAAGATAAGATGAGATAAGATGAGATAATAGATAAGACAAGATAGCACGTATCTAGTCATTCATAATGATATCAGCTAGGATCTACTCAATGTTGGATTTGTTTTTAAGGAATAATTCATTGATTTGCATTTATGAATTTTGCATATTTCCTAATTACAAAAATATTTAATAGTCCATTCTGACTTGGTCTTTTCAAGAATTATTTTATAACAGTACAGTGCTTCATCATTGCTTCAGCTTTTATTTTTCCTTCGGTGCTTTCTTTATTTCAGGGATTAGTGGCTGGTCCTGTGGGAATAGCATGCTATCACTAAGACTAGGATCTTGTTAATGTTACCAGCATGCTATCACTACCATCATGTTAATGGTACCAGCATGCTATCACTAGGATCATGTTAATGGTACCAGCATGCTATCACTAGGATCATGTTAATGGTGCCAGCATGCTATCACTACCATCATGTTAATGGTACCAGCATGCTATCACTAGGAACATGTTAATGGTGCCAGTATGGTATCACTACCATCATGTTAATGGTACCAGCATGCTATCACTGCCATCATGTTAATGGTACCAGCATGCTATCACTACCATCATGTTAATGGTACCAGCATGCTATCACTAGGATCATGTTAATGGTGCCAGCATGCTATCACTAGGATCACGTTAATCGTACCAGCATGCTATCACTACCATCATGTTAATGGTACCAGCATGCTATCACTAGGAACATGTTAATGGTGCCAGCATGCTATCACTAGGATCATGTTAATGGTACCAGCATGCTATCACTAGGATCATGTTAATGGTACCAGCATGCTATCACTACCATCATGTTAATGGTACCAGCATGCTATCACTACCATCATGTTAATGGTGCCAGCATGCTATCACTACCATCATGTTAATGGTACCAGCATGCTATCACTACCATCATGTTAATGGTACCAGCATGGTATCACTACCATCATGTTAATGGTACCAGCATGATATCACTACCATCATGTTAATGGTGCCAGCATGCTATCACTACCATCATGTTAATGGTACCAGCATGCTATCATTACCATCATGTTAATGGTAGCAGCATGCTATCACTAGGAACATGTTAATGGTACCAGCATGCTATCACTACCATTATGTTAATGGTTACTATGACCCATTTAACGGTAGCGTTATTTATGACCAGGGGTGATAAGAGTTGTCAGTCATACCCTCACTTGGACTAAATAGAATTCTGGTCATTGACCTTCCGGTCAACTCTAGCATTGATATCCCACGGGTCATTTCATTAGACTGACTGACTATATCTGGAGCATAGTCACACCGTTATTGGGATTTTCCAGTAGTGAATGCATGTCATGCTGATCGTGGGCAAGAGATGAAACAATATATTATAGTGACCCAAATAAATGACCTTAGGTCAGGGGGGCATCTTTCGGCCAGAACAAATACAAGACCAATAGTACTTGTAATAGTACTAATTGTTATTGTTTGTTAAGATGAATATTCATTGTATTTGTTGGTTCAATTAATTATTCAATTATCAATGATTACGCATGGTTCATGTTTGCTAAATTGAGTAATCATTGTTTTGTACTGGTGTAATAGAGAAATCTTTGCTAATATTGCTTTCATTTAATTCTCAATGTTAATTTTGTTTTGAGTACTGAATAAAAGTATAATTCCCTATGAATGAAATGAAATGAAGTCACATTTCATTTACATTTTTTTTTTTATTTAAATCATATCGACAATTCTTCTTTAATGTGCAAGGTAAAGATATATTTTATTCATAAATGCCAAACATTGAACACCCAAGTATTACAAACTTATTTCAAAGGGATTTAAATATTGAACAATGGATTAGTATTTATTTTATTGAGATTAATTTGGGGTATTTTCAAAATATTTATTTTAAATTATATATTTTAAAATAAGACATTTTATTTAGTTTCTTTACATCCCATTCCATTCTCTAAAAAAAATGGGATATGAAATCAGAAAAGACTTTGCATTCCTTTCTCTTTCGTTTTGAACAAAAGTATCAGCCCAGAAGCCCTCTCGTTACCACATGAATAGTCAACCTGTCAAATCTCGTGCACAAAAAGATTAAGCGCCAATAATTTAATCGCCCATCGATTTTGTGGTCAAAGACTTTATAAAGGAACCCGCTGGGTCTCCGGGGACATTTTAATGACAAACTTTGATAATAAAAACGATTTGCCCGAGAGCGGGATTAGCCCGGGGTCTTGTTCATTCGGTTTTCATGACTTAGTCTATAAAAACAGTTTCCATTTGCACCTTTCCTTTATTTGGCAATTCGGTCATTAAAAAACCCAAACTTGTTTTGAGAATCAATTCCTTCATGTATCGGTTTTCTTTTGTTTTATGCGATATTTAATGGACGGGCGGGGGGTATTCAACTCCAACTATTTATATTGAACGCCTCAGTAAAGACTTTTTCCAATAGTAAAACAGCTGAGATACATAAAATTTTTCCTTTTATTTCCTGAGAATATGTTGGCATTTTTATGACCTATTTTTTGCCGCGTCGTAACTCTTCAAAAGCTCAACTCTGTCAAAGATTAGCCAACAGGAATCTAGTGGAGTCGGGTTCAATGGAATCAATTGGACCAGGACTTTTGAAGTTTAATCAAGCTAACATAGCAGGAGCTAGGATGCAGTATGTTTAATACCTAGAAACAGAAAGCATGAAACGTAAAATTGTTTTGAAATTCCCGTTGATATCCGCGCGTTCTAGAATAAAACTTTCTACACAACTGATCCGATCATTTCAATCGAATTCATTCATAGAAATTCAATAGTGATTGCAACATTTCCGGTAGTATATATTCTCTTCCTATAATACAATAATTAATTTCAAAACTACTGATAAAAGTACAAGGAACAAAGCCAGGATGTGTTTGAGTGTTGTATTTTATTTGTGGAGCCACCACACAGTCGTCATATGAACATCTTAGTTCTTGGTCTAAGACACCACACAGTCCGTCATATGAACATCTTGGTTCTTGGTCTAAGTCACCACACAGTCCGTCATATGAACATCTTAGTTCTTGGTCTAAGACACCACACAGTCCGTCATATGAACATCTTGGTTCTTGGTCTAAGTCACCACACAGTCCGTCATATGAACATCTTAGTTCTTGGTCTAAGACACCACACAGTCCGTCATATG
>MUZC01004529.1:102984-137793 GCA_002072015.1 Radix auricularia | reverse complement strand
TCATATGAACATCTTAGTTCTTGGTCTAAGATACCACACAGTCCGTCATATGAACATCTTAGTTCTTGGTCTAAGACACCACACAGTCCGTCATATATACATCTTGGTTCTTGGTCTAAGACACCACACAGTCCGTCATATGAACATCTTAGTTCTTGGTCTAAGACACCACACAGTCCGTCATATGTACATCTTAAATCTTGGTCTAAGACACCACACAGTCCGTCATTTGTACATCTTAGTTCTTGGTCTAAGACACCACACAGTCCGTCATATGTACATCTTAGTTCTTGGTCTAATCATAAATCAAATTTGTGACGTGGTCACTTTTCCAATAAAGATCAGTATTAAAAGTGTGGCGTGATAAGATTTATAGTCATGAGATGTTCTAAGAGATGCTACATGAGATGTTCTACGAGATGCTACATGAGATGTTCTAAGAGATGCTACATGAGATGTTCAAAGAGATGCTACATGAGATGTTCTAAGAGATGCTACATGAGATGTTCTAAGAGATGCTACATGAGATGTTCTAAGAGATCCTACATGAGGTGTTCTAAGAGATGCTACATGAGATGTTCTAAGATATGCTACATGAGATGTTCTAAGATATGCTACATGAGATGTTCTAAGAGATGCTACTTGAGTTGTTCTAAGGGAGGCTACATGAGATGTTCTAAGAGATGCTACATGAGATGTTCTAAGGGAGGCTACATGAGATGTTCTAAGAGATGCTTCATGAGATGTTCTAAGGGAGGCTACATGAGATGTTCTAAGAGATGCTAAATGAGATGATCTAAGAGAGGCTACATGAAATACTCCACAGTGGGATCTGCTACTGAGACTGCTGTTAAATAGTGTATGCTGTTTGAGATTATTTACGGTAAAATAATTTTTTCATAGCTTTATTTTCAATAATGCAAAACTCAACCACATTTTTTAATGGGTGAGGCTGACTTTTAAAACAAAATAGTTAGATAAATTAATTTACAGAATTTAAGATATTAAAACAATATATTGTATTAATCTAATGTGTCAATAGAAGTCCAAATATCTGCATGGAAAAAGTCACTATTACATCGGGCTATGAAAGATTTCCATCACGCGATTACTTTTGAAGACTTTTGAACTATTTCCTTTGTTGGTACGAACCAAGATCTTCTAGTGAATAAATAGAGAGTAAGGGACTCGCCCTCGATACTTGCTTTAAACTTTACACCTCGGAAATGGGACTTCTTTATAAATGGATCATAAATAAAGAAATTACAATCTAAATCAATTTCAGCTGACATTTATCAATATTTTAAACATCATAGTAAAGTTTCATGAAAGTGCCAAAAAAAAAAAAAAAAACCAAGCAAAGACGACTTCAAGAATCCGACTCCAAACATCACTGACGTAATAGCAGACATTCCCAGTGTTTATTGACGCCGTTCGTGCTTCTACATTTCTAGCATTGAACTTTTGATGGTGGACATTTTGAGTTGTAAATTGAGATGAGTGTGAAGTGTTGGAACATTGATTATTAGGTTAGAGTAATCGATTTTAGGTTAGTGTAATCGGCGTTGCGAGTTTGATGTAGATGAAGGTCGGAGATTATGCATTGACGCGGTACGTTTTAAGTGTATTCGATTAAGTTTAAGTAGTTTTGACTCAGTTCTCAACGATTACATAGGTCTTCAATTTCGAGATTCCCAAGCTATTGGATATTAAATTTGTGTGTTTATGGAAAGATTTCAAATAAAAAGATTTAAATAAAAGTGTCCATATAAGAATGTTAAGTTAATCAGTGAAGCTAATTTGCGAATAACGCCGTGGAGCAAAACACAGGAAGTACATGCAGCAAAATACAGGAAGTACATGCAGCAAAATACAAGAAGTACATGCAGCAAAACACAGGAAGTACATGCAGCAAAATACAGGAAGTACATGCAGCAAAACTCAGGAAGTACATGCAGCAAAACACAGGAAGTACATGCAGCAAAATACAGGAAGTACATGCAGCAAAACAAAGGAAGTACATGCAGTCATCTGTGAAATATTAGCTCATCCGTTAACTTCATCTAGCCTATTTCTAGTATTATTCTTTTATAATTGCAGTAAGTTTGTTAGGGCTGTTTTAAAAAATATAACATAGTTGTTGTTTTTTTTAAATTTTATCTGATTCAAATTGGGGCCGTCCATAAATGATGTCATGCGCCAAGAAAAAAAAGGGGGGGGGGAGGGTTTCAGGCATTTGTGACGATGTTTGACGAAGGGGAGGGAAATGTTTAAGAAATGGGACGTCACGTCAAAACGCACGACTTGAAACAAAATCTCCACTTAAATATTTTATTGCTTTCAATTTATTTAATGACGTTTTACATGGCTTCACACGTGTTACGATGCTAGAGCTCAGAATTACACTAAATAATATTTAAATGACAAAAAAGTTATGCGAATTTTGTAGTGGGGGGTGCTTTGTAACGTCATATTGGAGGGGAATCTAAGTTATTGTGACAGGGGGGGGGGGTAAAAATCTCATGACTTCATTAATGGACTGCCCCATTATACTTCATCATTTTAATTTTGAAAAATTCCACTTTTATTTTCGATGCATTTTTGCCATCAACGTAGCCAAATATTTATTTTTAAAATAACTAACAAAACAAACAAAGAAAATATTTTTAAAGAAAATTTTAAAAAATACGATTGAAAATGATATGAACCAAATTTTTGAAAATTCTATATCTTTACGAATAAATGTCTGCAAAAATTTGTGCCCAAATTAAATTCAACAAATTTATTATTAAATTATTATAAATATTTTATCATCTAGTATGTCTAATTAATAAATATGAACAAATCCTCTAAGTCTTTTTTTTAATTTGCCTCAAAATTTTATTTCGATTGAAAGTTTATAATCTACCACAGTTGAGTATGAATCTTTCGCTGGAACAGGACGAAAGAAGATTGCATGATTTCATTAAACAAAGGTTAGCAACTCTGACGTGCTCTCCCAGATGACAAAGGAAAAAAAGCAGCAGGCAAAAAAACAAAGAAGAATTATCCAAAAACAAATAACTTTATTGGGTAAGTGAAGAGAGTTGAGAAATGCCAGCGTTTTGCCATTAGCCGTGGCTGCCAGTGCAACCATTCAAATACTACTTCTTACAGTTTAAACCTGCATCACAGGGGCATCAAATCACCCAGTTATTACAGCTGACTGCTATACGAATAGCTGCATGAGGAGATGGAGGAATGAGGACTAAAAGTATGGGAAAACTCGGGATGTTATCAAATTCTTATTTGATGCGTAGAAGTTTTTCTATTACATTTTATGATTTAATGTCTGGACAAGGGACATTGTTTCTGAGTTAGCCGTTACAAGATAAACCATGTTTAATAAACTGCTTTTTGTGAGTTAGCCATTACAAGATAAACCATGTTTAATACATTTGTTTTAAACAGAATCAAATAAAATGGAAAATAAATTATAAACCCTTAAAGAACGTGGTCAGAAGGTTGTTAATAAACTTACGCAATAATCGATTAGCTGATGTCTATCAGAATTTTTTCAACGTGTTTGAATGGATCCTAACCAAAACAATAGATTTAGAGCCATATATATAGATATTTCGTAACACCCCGTTTGATTTAGGGGCCGTCCATAAATGACGTCACGCACCTAGGGGGAAGGGGGGTCCCACTTTTGTGACGATGCGTGACGTGGGGGAGGGAGGGGGGTTGAAGAAATGTGACGTCACATCGAAAGGGTAACTTTAAATAAAACTTCCACTGAAATATTTGGTCACTTAAAATTTATTTAATGACTTTTTTTAAATTCAATGCTTCTCAAAGTGCCGGTCGATAGGCTATCAGACGCCGGTTGGCGTAAGTTAACAAGACACGAAAATTAAATATAATTATAATTCTTAAGTTTGGGAATTCACAAGAGAACATAGGATATTGTAACCCCGCGTCGTATGATGTTGACATCAAAGCTTTTGTGATGTAACCGCAGTTTCGTTCACTCGCGGCAGGAGTCTGCGAACTTTTTTTGTCCGTTATCCCCCCNTATGTTGATATTTTAAGTCAAAACGACACCGAATATCCATTTGGGGGGTGGGTGTGGGGAGGGGAATCTATTTGATACAATAATAAAAGTTTTAAGTTTGCTATAGTTTTTCGATTGGTTTTTGGTCAAACGCCTCTGGCCATTCTAAATATAATAATAAATGTGTCCATTTAAAATTAGTCAAAAGTATTCACTAACTTTATTGAATGCATCAAATTCTCGACATCGCAATTCGAGAGGAGCACAAAACAACTTTCTTCTGAACTCAGTTTTTAAGGCATTTATTTTAAATTTGACAGAAAGGATACTTGATACAGTCAAGTCATGTTGATTAAGATTATTGTCACTTTTGTCAATATAAATGAAAGTAGGTTGGATTTAGATGTCTTCGTATAGTACGTAAATAAGAAATCTACATAGATAACAAATTTAACAAATGCATTTTCTGGAAGGAACCGGTTCAATAGTGGGCATATGTTCCAAGCGTACCCGTACACATGACGTTTTTGAATATATCTAGTGGAGTGTAGTGGATGTTATATGTCCCAAATGAGTCTGCATTACCCCCAAATATTCCTTTTTGACCCCAGATGTTATTTTTAAAAAGTATTATTTTAAAATAACTTTTTTTTATATAAACAAAGAAGTTACAAGTAATGATTTATAGTCAATGCTTAATTTGTATGCCTTAAAATAAAATATATTCTAAGGATCTAAGGATGTTAAAACATTTTTTTTTTTTTTAATTAAAATTTTTTTTTTTAATTATTATTTTTTTTTTTTTGAAGGCCGGTTAAAAAAGTTAAACGGTTTGAAAAAAACGGACCGTTTCAATATGATACCTAAATATTAAAATGATAAAAGTTTATATTATCATTACTGTTAACCCAAAAGTAGCGGATTCTAGCAAATTTTCTATGCCCACAATGATTTAGCATTACCCCCAAGAGTTCCCTTTTTACCCCAAATGAGATCATTTATTGGTGACATTATATTTACCACTGTTGTGTGATATGTGAAATCCTGAAAAAGAAAGAATTGAAAAAAAAACCCAAAAAAAAACAACAAAAAAACTTGTGAGCTTCGGAGTTAAAAGTTATGATAATGTTGGATATTTTAATAATGTCATAGTATTTCAGTCCTCAACTTGCAAGAATTACTGTATTTTGCGACGCACAAGATGACACCCTACTTTCCTGCACAAATGTGGGGTTCATACAGAATGGGCCATTTTTCTCTTCGAGTGCATTCCAAATATTTTTTTAGAAAACATGAGATGTGATATCAATGTGATAATTTTAGATCAAATGCCTTTGATGTGCATATGCTTAGAAGGGAAACTGTCATTAGAAGATCGAAATCAATTTGAGGAATTGTCTTGTATCTATATATTCTAGGTCTATTAACAATGCAATGATTCTTGTAATATCAATAGTCACATTCGCGAGCTTAATCTCGAAGGTTAATCACATCAATGGTTTTTGACATTACCGCTGCATTGTTCGTTAGCTGTCTTGCTATGCCTTGGCAAATAAACATTTTTTAAAAATGTAATATATAAAACAATCCGAATTCATAATTAATCTTTTAGTGCTTTAAGCTGTGTAGGGGTTCATTATGCTATCAAATCAGTACAGGGAAAATCATGTCAAAACGGGAAAAGAATGCAATGGTACCTGGTGAAATGGAAAAATTCTTGCCAGTCGACTGATACGAAAAAGTTTCAGAATCACTGGCTTACAATTTATTTAATTTATTTAATATCTTTTACATAGCTTNAAAATTTTTTTAGGGGGGGGGGGTCAAAGTTTTGTGACGTACTTTTTTAGGGGGGGGGGGTCGACGATTTTGTGACGACGCGTGACGTAGGGGGGAGGGGGTGAAAATCGGCCAAAATCGCGTGACGTCATTTATGGACGGCCCCTTAATGGCGTTTATAACGTTGTAATGTCACAACTGAGCTATATAAATATAATTTTTAATCATTCTAAATATGATGAATGATTGAATCTAGATCTTAACAGTCACTCTTTGATTGTTCGTTGAACCAAAGCCAAACATTGATAGCAAAGTTTACGATGCCACGCAGCATTTTAGATTTACCTCGCCGGACCCTTTACGAGGATAATGTATGTGTGTTAGTGGTATATTTAATTTTTCACAGAAAAAATACAGTGCTACACAATATTGCACAGGAACTAATTTTTCGTACAGGAACCAACAAAACTTGGAGGGAACTTAAGTTTTATGTGAACTGTACTTGGGCCGAGATTGGTAATTACTTTCTTTTCAAACAAACTTAAGCATTGTTTGATTTAAAATCAGTGTTATTCCTCATTCGTTCGGGAGCTGATCTATCATACAATGCACAGCCGCCCTTTTAAATATGCGTGTGAAATTTATTATATAATATTTTAATATAATTTTTTAAAGTTTATAGAAAGTCCCGTTTGTTGTTCTATTTTAATGGCCTGAGCTTGTTATCATTTCCTGCTTCAAAATTCAAAAATTAAACATATTAAACGTTTCTTAGTGTACTTTTGAATATTTATTAAATTATTTCAAATTTTACTTGGAATACAATTTACGATATTACCAGAAAAATCATGAAACAAATCAAATACAAAACTCAAAAAATGAAAGTCCTTTGAAATCGGATCCCATAAAGAAATGAATAACTGAAGGGATGAGGTCCAACACAGGAAAGTGATCCCACCTGGTAATGGGATCAGCCCATTCCCTTTGGTATTGTGCTAACTAGGGGACCTAACTCCATTGTGAAGTTAAGCGAAATCATTGAAATGACACCACCAAATAATGATTAGATTCCACCATTTGAAGGAGCCTATTTGTTAATGTTATCAATATTTTATTTAACATTTCTTTATACTTGGGATTATCTGAGGAAGCAGATGGCAACACGAACATAGTATTATACAGTTAATTGATTCTTTGGGAACATTAGGACGTAATGAGCAACGAGATCCTATCAGGTAAAACATGTTTACAAACTAAATTTTTAAGTTGGTATTTTATAAAAGAATTTAATTTTAAACTTGAACTTGAACTGTCCCTTAACCCGTCATTGGGTCGTTGGGGCACCATTGTGAACTTGCACACTATCTCATGTCATGTGTCACGGTCCTGTGCTGCCTTCTGGGAGTCGCTAAATGACAGGCCGGTCCACTCTTTGATATCGTCCTCCGATCTCTTCCCTGGCCTGCCTCTTTTTCTTCCTCCCTGGACTACGCCTTGCATTGTGGTCTTTGAGAGACCTCCAGACCTTGCAAAATCGTAATTTTCTCTTTTTATTTGAGTTGAGAAGGTCCTCGTAAGGGTTAATGACAGTAATTATTTTAGTGCGGACCGTTTTGTTCGTGATGAGCGCTTCGTAGGAGATGTTAAGTATCTTTCGAAAACATCTCATCTCTAGCGCATTAATTCTTCTTTGGAGGTCTGCAGTGACCGTCCAAGCCTCACAGCCATACAAGAGTACCTACATCGCCAGTAAGCGCATCGACTCTTTGATGTCAGGGAGAGTTCCTTGCTTTGCCAGATGTGTTTTAGTTTGCGTATTGTTGGTGTTGTTTGGGCCATTCTGGAAAGAATTTCTGGCTTTGACCCTTCATCGGATATTTTGGCCCCCAGATATTTAAAGGTGGAGACCTCTTCGAGTTTTTGCCCGTTTATCCGAATTTCATTTGAGAATTTGCCGTTTACCATGACCTTGATCTTCTCTGCATTGATTTCCATGCCATACCCCTTTGTTGTCTTCTCTAGCTTTGCAAGGAATTCTCTTAGTTCGACCTCGCTGCCAGCTAGGCCGTCTATGTAATCGACCAAGCTTAAGTTGATTATAGTTTTCCCTCCGATGCTGACCGTTCCGACATGGTTTTCGAGCACATCTGTCATAATCCTTTCAAGGAAGAGGTTGAAGAGGATGGTGGAAAGTCAGCATCATTGTCTGACACCAACAGTGGTCTTGAACCAATCTCCCAGCTTGCTGTTGTAGAGTACTGCGCTAGTTGCTCCGTTGTACAGGTTCTTGATCACTTCAATGAAGTTTGCATTAATGTTGAAAATGAAATAAAAATAAAAATTACTGTTTTAAAATTAGCAATGTGATATTTTTTAAGGCTCAAAAATTTATGCCAGTTTTTTTCCTTAATAACATCGTAAGCTTAGGCAGGTATTTGGCTATCTATCTATCTATCTATCTATCTATCTATCTATCTATCTATCTATCTATCTATCTGTCTGTCTATCTATCTATCTATCAACCTACCTACCTACCTACCTACCTACCTATCTACGTATCTATCTAACTATCTATCTATCTATCTATCTATCTATCTATCTATCTATCTATCTATCTATCTATCTATAGCCATTATTCCTTGGAATTGCAATATATCACTTTCAATAGAGCAACAAATGAAGGTGTGAACAACATGGACTAATTTATTGACTCATATCACTCATAGTAACATGGACCAATTTATTGACTCATATCACTCATAGTAACATGGACCAATTTATTGACTCATATCACTCATAGCAACATGGACCAATTTATTGACTCATATCACTCATAGTAACATGGACCAATTTATTGACTCATATCATTCATAGTTACATGGGCCAATTTATTGACTCATATCATTCATAGTTACATGGGCCAATTTATTGACTCATATCACTCATATTGACATGGACCAATTTATTGACTCATATCACTTATACCTAAATGGACCACTTTATTGACTCATATCACTCATAGTGACATGGACCAATTTATTGACTCATATCACTCGTAGTGACATGGACCAATTTATTGACTCATATCACTCATATTGACATGGACCAATTTATTGACTCAAATCACTCATAGTGACATGGACCAATTTATTGACTCATATCACTCATAGTGACATGGACCAAATTATTGACTCATATCACTCATAGTGACATGGACCAATTTATTGACTCATATCACTCATAGTGACATGGACCAATTTATTGACTCATATCACTCATAGTGACATGGACCAAATTATTGACTCATATCATAGTAACATGGACCAATTTATTGACTCATATCATAGCGACATGGACCAATTTATTGACTCATATCACTCATAGTGACATGGACCAATTTATTGACTCATATCACTCATAGTGACATGGACTAATTTATTGACTCATTTCACTCATAGCGACATGGACCAATTTATTGACTCATATCACTCATAGTGACATGGACCAATTTATTGACTCATATCATAGTAACATGGACCAATTTATTGACTCATATCACTCATAGCGACATGGACCAATTTATTGACTGACACCACAACAAAGACATAGAACATAATTTTGTCTTTGCGTGAAAGATCTCATATTGATTATTAATTAGACTCAGAAACCCGTGCTGTCCTCGTGCTGTGCATAAGTTATTGTTAGGACTGCACTCCTCTAGCCAATAAACTCGTCGACATCAATGAAGTCACATGACTTGGTCACGAAGCAGGTGGATAAATTAAGACGGTAGGTCAAGATAACCTTTAGTGTTCCCCGAAAAAAAAATTGTGTAAGTAACTTAATCAACCTTGATCTATACAAGTGGTGACAACAAGAACTCGGACCAGGGGTCGGCAAACCTTACAAACTATACAACTGGTGACAACAAGACCTCAGACCAGGGGTCGGCAAACCTTACAAACTTTACAACTGGTGACAACAAGACCTCAGACCAGGGGTCGGCAAACCTTTCAAACTGTACAACTGGTGACAACAAGACCTCAGACCAGGGGTCGGCAAACCTTACAAACTATACAACTGGTGACAATAAACCTCAGACCATGGGTCGGCAAACCTTACAAACTGTACAACTGGTGACAACAAGACCTCAGAGTAGGGGTGGGAAACCTTACAAACTATACAACTGGTGACAACAAGACCTCAGACTAGGGGTCGGCAAACCTTTCAAACTGTACAACTGGTGACAACAAGACCTCAGACCAGGGGTCGGCAAACCTTTCAAACTGTACAACTGGTGACAACAAGACCTCAGACCAGGGGTCGGCAAAACTTTCAAACTGTACAACTGGTGACAACAAGACCTCAGACCAGGGGTCGGCAAACCTTTCAAACTGTACAACTGGTGGACAACAAGACCTCAGACCAGGGGTCGGCAAACCTTTCAAACTGTACAACTGGTGACAACAAGACCTCAGACCAGGGGTCGGCAAACTTATATTACGGAGGGCCACATTGAAATCATTTAAAACCATGTATTTGTCATTCTATTTCACATTCACACTCTATAACAAATGCACATTACATTTTAAAATACGAACAGAATCAGTTTCTAATTTGATAATAAGATTTTACTATTCAATATTATTTGAACAAAAGTTTATCGTTACCTGTCATAATGACTATGAAGAAAAATGAACTTAATTTACAAATAAACTGACCACTGACCACAGAGTACAATTTTAATTAATGAGAAGTATAAAACTGTACACAATTTTGGATAATGTCCTTGAACTCTGTTACCAGTTAACTGGTTGTAATTCGCATGACTGCATTCATATTGCGGTCAGTCATCATCGTTGTGCTCTTACTCTTGTTTATACAAATAAAACCTTGCTCACTGATGTATGTGGACCCACATATTGACAAAAGTTTTGCAGAAAGTCTGTAATTTCGTCAAACGCAAGAGAGTACCCCAAAAACTCTTTATTGGCATCTCGAAGTTGGTGCATCAAAATTTCACTTTTTTAACACGCCTCATTACAGTTCTCTTTGCTCGCTGCTTCTAACAAGCATTCCTGATGAACTCGCTGTAAGAAAAAAGGTTGGTTCCGTGTTTATGATCTTATGGTACATCACCAAACTGGCTTCGGTTGCAGCATCCTGTATTCAATAATGTGTGGTGAAAACAGTTTGCTGCTTCTTTTAAACTAGTTAAAAACCTTGTGTAGGTGAAATGCAGATTTTAATATTGTGGGTTGATAAAAATTAATTTCTAATGATCATTATCGATTATCGATTCTGGAGCCAGAAAACCGATTTAATATCCCTAGATTCGAATCAAAGACTCGGAATAAAATTAAATAAATAAAGCGGAAAATTCTCAACAACAAGTAGTAACGTCGGCATGTGCATAGCAACAGGCCGCGTAAAATACCCCGAAGGCCGCATGCAGCCCGTGGGTCGTAGTTTGACCACCCCTGCTTTAGACTAATTATGACTGAGCCTGTTGGTAACGCTTATGAATGTTTCTTTTACTAATATATGTATTGTTATTTCCATGTAAAGCGCTGTGAGCCCGTCTCCTTGCTGGGATACAGCGCTATATAAATTATCATTTTATTATTATTATTATTATTATTATTAGTTTTGAGACAAGTAATGACTCAAAGAATTTAACATTTGGTGACTCACAAACTTGGACAAATATTAACTCCGGGACTTCGACATTTTTTGGACACCAATATCTTAAATTAATGAAAAATGAGTATCTTGGACTTAGACAAATGATGAAACAGAATTGTGAGTGTACTACTGAAAAGATTAAACTGGATTATTGCAATAACCACCGCCCCTTAAACACACTCACACACACACACTCACACACACACACACTCACACACACACTCACACACACACTCACACGCACATACACACACGTACACACACACACGCACACACACACGCACACACACACACTCACGCGCACACACACACACACACACTCACAGACACACACTCACACACACGCACACACAAACAAAAAACATTCATTTTTATTGACATTCCTAGGCCGGACGAGCAATAAGGTCAATGAACTTAGCTGTATCTTACAATACCATCATTTATCTCATAACAGCTGTACTCACCAATCGCCATCATTTATCTCATAACAGCTGTACTCACCAATCGCCATCATTTATCTCATAACTTCTGTACTCACCAATCGCCATCATTTATCTCAGAACAGCTGTACTCACCAATCGCCATCATTTATCTCATAACTTCTGTACTCACCAATCGCCATCAATTATCTCAGAACAGCTGTACTCACCAATCGCCATCATTTATCTCATAACAGCTGTACTCACCAATCGGAAATATGTTTTATGTGTCAAGTGCGAGTAACAGTTTCAATCTCAGTTTTGCCTTAATTGGCCAGCCCCCCCCCCCAATCAAAACTAACAATGTTTTGTTTGTTTGTTTTTGTTTTTATGTCTCTTATTTATGCTAAAAGCATTCTCCGTGTGAGTCCGTGTCTGTGAGGAAACATTTCGATAGAGTCATTATTTTCTTTTAACTTCTTCCCTGCAAAACAACATTAACTCTAAGCAGCAGTGCCTCTCTTTGACCCACTCAATAGTGTCAGCCTCTATCAGCAATAACTCTTATCTATTTTAGGATCTAACTAACATAACTTTAGTTTCTTTCGTCTAACATCGATCGCCCAGGACCCGTGCTTCATTCAATTGAATTAATTCATTGTTTATTATCGTCATGAATACTTGTGGAATAGACTGATCAATTTAATGGTTTACAAAAATAATTTTAACTTGCGACTGACCTGAAGTTTTAACTTGCGACTGACCTGAAGTTTTATCTTGCGACTGACCCGAACTTCCCTTTGTCCAGTCGAAAATTTAGACCAGTTCAAAACATTGATGCTGATTCCGTTCTCTGGTCTTCACTGCACTTACTTGCAAGGCTTAAACTAGAGATGAATACTTTATAAGAAACTATTCGACAACAAAGAAAAATTCAATAAATGCACAATAACGCGATCGCATAAGGTTTGAAACAGTGAATGAGCTTAAAATGATTAGATATCATGGTACTCATGCACTTAACATGTAACGCTAAAAATGTGTTTCCACAAACTATTCATGACAATGACAAGGCTGTTTCAAGGCCGCGTCATACGCTCTTCTTCTTCTCAATTTAGATTTACGCTTAGTTTATAGTAAGTGCCCTTTAGTTTATTTAATTAATATATGTATTGTTATCTCCATGTAAAGCGCTGTGAGCCCGGCTCCTAGCTGGGATATAGAGCTATATAGATTATCATATTATTATTATTATTATTATTATTATTATTATTATTAATTAATTAATTAATTAATTAATTAATTAAAATACAAAGCTTCCCAGGGGTGTGCTTTAGTTGATTTAAGAGATTTTTTGTTAAGGATAAGTTTTATTTATAATATTTTAAAAAAAACTCATCTCTGATCTTTATAAAGCAAAATTGACTAGGACCAACACAATTATGGTCGTCCTGTAGTTTTACTTAGCATTGCCAGGCTGCTATCTTCTACAGCGCGTAATTATTTTAAGAGAAATTGATTTGTAAGTTGCGTGAACACAACACATTTGACCGATCTAATCATCCCTACTGTATAAGCTAACAGTACAAAGACAGAACGCTTCATTTTTGTTTCGTTTTCTTGTGATCACTTTCACACACTCGTTTTCTTGTCCTTATATTTTTGTTTATGTATTTATTATGTGAGTAATACAAATATAAGATGATCATACTTCTGAGGATATTCAAAACAAACTTCAATGAAACGTTCTCACGTCAACTTTGAACCTCTTGTGTGGTTTGAAAGTATTATGTTTTAAATGATTTTACATTTTATTATTGTTTGATAATCTGACCCACTTGTATTATTTATTTATTGTTTGCAGTTCTTCTAGAGAGTCGTAAGCAATGAATAAAAGAAATAATTAGCTCCTGCACTTTTTATAAACGTGTGTCGATGTTTACTTCTTAAAAAGGGAAATGAAATATCCAGAACAGGAAAGCCGACACTTTATCATCATTCAAAACTCTAATAAGAATGCAGGACTAAACACAAACCATGGATAAGCGTAGGACGCAATAATCTTCTTCATAGAAGGAGCGTCTATAACAGATAAGATAAGAAGAGGGTAAATGTACTTTTATCTTATCATTAGCACAAATGTGATTTTTATCTCAATATTAGCTTTAAGAAACTTATTTTATCAATAGTATCAATGCTCTTGTTGGGGCACACGTGGTCACTCAGTTTTGTTAGAGCTCCACCGCCATTCACATCACATCTATAAATACTTAGAATAGCCCGAAGAAATGTACTGCCCGCTTCTAACTAAGGACAAATTTGGCATTGACCCAAGGTCATGACCTTTACACGGCTAAGACATTATTACCCCCATTACTAAGACATTAAGACATGTCTTATACTTTAAAGGTAACGTCCCTCACAACATTGTGTGTTCATCTAACAAGATATCCCAGCCATATTCCCGCACCAACTTTAAACATTGTGTGTTCATCTAACAAGATATCCCAGCCATATTCCTGCACCAACTTTAAACATTGTGGTCTTGATACCTCCCACAACTCGTAGACTTAAGTAGAGAGAACTCTTCTACTGTTAGGTTACAATACAGAACAACGAACATTGACCTCTGACCGCTGGAGAAAAAAAAAGTTTCTTTTGGCGGAATGAGATTATGGGGATTTGATTATTTATGACTGCTAAGATAGTAAATGACATTGAAAAGTCAGTTTGAATTCAAATAAAAAGTGTCTCCAAACGAAAAAATTATATATATTTAAAGTTTTAAAAATTACATGTTGGTAAATTCTTTAAGGTCCTGCGCTTCCATAACAAATGTTATACACAAATCCAGAAATGAAGTTGACCTTTCAGAAAAATACAGAAATATCACTATTAAGTCTTTGTTGCACCTGATTACTACATCTGTTATGTTTATACATAATCTATAAACTTTATGGCTTTTTGTGTGTGTACAATTCCTTTTTTTTTAGTTTTGAAAAGATAAGAGTTTTTAAAACCTCTATTTCCTCTTTACTTGTATCCGGTTTGATAAAAATCCATTAACTATTATTTAATGATAATGACTGCACTTTGTATACCCACGAAAGATTCATGAAATCTTTACAACTCTATTTTATGCTAGTGAATACGATCAGACACTATTTCTCTGCAGCCTCACATAGACTCAATGTTTTGGTCGTGATATTGGACAAGCCACATTGGTATTACATTATTACATGTAAAAAGAAATATAAAATAACACGCCATAATCTACATAAAATAGCAGAAAGCTTTATACCTTTCATACTCTAATAAAGTTTCAGAAACACTTATATTCTAATACATTTTGACGATTTCCCCCAAGAACATACAAAACTAAATTTAACGTTGGACAGTTATGTTTACAGGTTAAACTGATGATCAAGGGAAGTAAACAATACATAATGAGAAGATTGATTTTTACGAGATTTGATTCCAAAATTATTTTGAAAATGATTTCTGCCTTTCTGAATCAATATTTTAAGAAAGAGAACAGATGTTGTTTTTTTTCATTTTTCGCAAATTTGAAATAGAAATAAATGCGACGTTGACATAAACTTGAATTAGAACCAAAGCTGCCACCGCGTTCATCGTTATTAAACTGTGTTATGTACATGTTGAATAAGATAGCCAGTATGTACAAAAACAAAAAGAAAAAAAATATTTTAAAAAACGCTGAGTATGTTTCGTTTCTTTACTCCAAGGATGTTTTTGTTTCCATCTCCCGCGTCTATTTTAAGGGTCTTATTTTAACCCGTCCAAGGCTCATGTGTCAAGAAGACAAATGTGACCTTCCCACAGACACGGTAAGGATCCAAGAAACATGCAACATTACTGTCTACACCAGACTTAACGCTCGGTTGATGAGGATGTTGTTCTATTAGTAATAGCGGAATAAGGCAAATTTACACCTTTGGGGCATTTTATTACCAATGATTTATTTTAAGCTGTAAATAAACTTGTCCAACTGTTAGTGTCAGGGTGGCATGCATTGTTTCATAAGTTTTTATATGATTGTCCAACTGTTAGTGTCAGGGTGACATGCACTGTTTCATAAGTTTTTAGATGATTGTCCAACTGTTAGTGTCAGGGTGGCATGCACTGTTTCATAAGTTTTTAGATGATTGTCCTACTGTTAGTGTCAGGGTGGCATGCATTGTTTCACAAGTTTTTAGATGATTGTCCAACTGTTAGTGTCAGGGTGGCATGCACTGTTTCATAAGTTTTTAGATGATTGTCCAACTGTTAGTGTCAGGGTGGCATGCAATGTTTCATAAGTTTTTAGATGATCTCATGTTAATACCAATATAATTTCTGAAAGTCAGGGTAAATGTTACTGGACTATACGGTGAAACAAGTTTTTTTGGAGTGGATTGACTTTAATTAAGAAATGATAACACGATTGTGCATTCTATCAACAGTTGTCCCCCCCCCCCACCTGACTGATTAGCTTATTAGAAACTTACTTGATTAGCTTAACTCTCAAAAACACCTTCTCCGGAATAAGTACCCTGTGAGGCTTACACCAGCGTTAGTATTTACTTAGAGGTAGTGAGCTCAAGATTAATTTATCCAGAGTCTTGAGAAACGTGTAACTGTTACCTGCATTCTATTGAATATGATAGTAGACAAAACAAATACCGAAGAATCGTGATTTTTATTTCATTTAAACCAACAAAAGCTTGTCTTAAGCTTTAAGATAATTGACCTAAATTTAATTAAACCATCAGAAATACCGGATTCAACTAACAAAAGAGAATTTATTTCATTCTTGGAAATCATTTTAGCAATGCAGGGGTCCTCGAGTTATGGCGTTGATCTTTTTTTTAAGTAACGCCGTCATCCGAATTTCAGTGTAAATCGGAACGTAAAGAAAATTTATGATTTATTCTGTAAAGTACTATATCTTACAGTGCAATAAACGTTGTAACATTTGTTGACATAAAAAAAAAGTATTGAAAAAAGAGAAAACAATTCCTTACCACCATAAATTTAAGTAGATATTCATTTTAAAAATAAGGAATTACAGTTATTTTTTTTTTAAAGGGGCGCGTTCGTAACGACGAAACAGCATAAGTCGGGACCGGCATAACCCGAGGCATCCATCTATATCAAATATTATTTCTAGCTTAATCTACTTATATTACAATTCACCAGACCTAAATTATTTATGTACATTTATTTAAGATTGATCATCAGCCAAGTTGAAAACACAGATTTAACATCGTGTTGTGTTCCTGTTTGTTTAATCATAAACAGTAATTGAAGCTAAACTCGAAATATGTCTCTGATAACAGATCAGTGTGAACTTTAAATATAAAAGTACTCTTGTGCTTACCAGGTATTTGGAGCAGCACAAAAATTCGGGTAATGTATATTATAAGCCATTTATTATTTGTGAAAGAGCGTTTAACTCTTGTGAACAGAGACAATGACAATATCCCGTAGAGCAGATATCGGCGTTTAACTCCTGTGAACAGGGACAAGGTCAATATCCCGTAGACCAGATATCGGCGTTTAACTCTTGTGAACACAGACAAGGACAATATCCAGTAGACCAGATATCGGCGTTTAACTCTTGTGAACAGACACAAGGACACTATCCCGTAGAGCAGATATCGGCGTGACGACCAGACAATTTAAAAGACATTCCAGAGAGGGAGAAGAGTGCATGTAACTAATTCAATATCCAGATTGGGACGGAGCCTCGGCGTTAAAATAACAGGCTGCAGACAAGGACAGGAAATGAGAACAGGACGTGTACATTTGGCATGCTAGCCGCTTCTTAGCCGGCTTTCTGGTCTGCTGGAGAACGACGTGATAGGAAGGCAGAGTTTTATAGGCAGGGATTGCTGGACACAAATAAAACTTTTTAGAGTGTCCATCGCTTGTCAAAATAAATGTTATCTGCTTTGAGTGTCAGAAAGTTCTTGTCAATTTAAGATGTAAGCTTTTATTAAGGTTCACGGAGTATTTCAGGTTCAAATTTAAAATAAATAAATAAAAAACGTTTAAAAAAAACAAGTTTTTCACTATAAATCCTTTATATACGAGACATAGATGATATAAATAAGGATGTTCATTATAATACGCAGGGCAAAACAATCCGAAACTACAAAATTCTAGTTATGTCCAGTGCTTTTTTTCTGAAGAAAAAGGTTCCGGAACGCATATTTATGTCCGTTTTGTCATAAAGAAATAACACTGAAATGAGTGTAGTAAACATACAATTTTAGATTATATCAAAGAAACAAAATTACAATATTTAAACTGTTAAGTTTTATTAACTATGTAGGCTAATCTACTAAAAAGACAACCTTTGAGGTTTTACAGCAAGTTTCACAGTTTTCGCATGTTTTCATCTGACAAATCATCTCGATTTCTTTTCCTGCTTTGACTGTCTACAGCTGAATGTCTTCCTCAAAGTAACCACGAATCAACATACTTTGAAGGATCGAAAAATGTGAGAGGTGGACCCACCAATCTGATGAATAACAGTGACGAAACTGTTTTTGTAATCAAAGAAGCCCTGGTTGGGGTGATTATAAGATTCATCTGCAAAAATCCTCTCTCGCACTCACTAGAAGAAATAGAAATATTATGTATAGCACGAATCAACGGAAGCAGTGTTTCTGGATATGTCTTTTCCATAAGGTTTTCACGGAATCCACGAATCATTTCTCTTTCATTTAGTTGTAGTCTGTTTGACAATTTTCTAATTTCCATTTCTCCAAATGTTATCTGGTTGGTAACGTTTTCTGACCACTGTTTTTGATCTAATATGCAAGCCCACTGATTTAATTCAGCATCTTCGTTAGTAAGCAATCAGTTCTCAATTGAGTTCTTTAGTTTTTTGTAAAAGGCGTTGGGATCAATAGGAGGATCATTAGGTGAGTTTTTTGTGTGTAATATAACTCCATGAAAGCTGAGATTCTCGGCGGCAGCTGTTGCAGTTTTATAATATGTGCCTGCATTTTGACTTCTTTCCTCAAAGACTTGTACAAGTGCTTTTATTTTTTGATTCGCCTTGTATAGATCTATGTTGCGCTCCTGTAGATCCAATCTCAACTCAGATAATTCCTGAAGAGCATCGCACATTAATCCTAGATCCATTATAAATTCTGTAGATGTAATTTTCTTCTTCAGGCCTTCATAAGTGCACTTATCACTTGCGCTTCTTGTTGGATCATTTGTCGCTTCTTCAAAATGCTTCACCACCGTTGCATAATTATTCCACACTGCAAACACCGAACGAAAACTAGATGATACCCATCGCGTGCTTAAAACTCGTCCAATTTTCAACACCTCAACTTCCAGTATTTCAGCACAAGAATGCAACTCTCTGCTGTTTTTTGGCGAAACATGATACAACCATCGTTGGGCCGGGCTATTATATATGACAAGTTTATTTAATATTAAAATTCACTCTACACTATCAGCGATATTGCATTCAACGAAACCTGAAAAAGCAGTAAAGACCAAACATTCCAAGCAAAAAAATAAAAAAAGTCTGTGGAAAAAGGTGCCGGAACGCCGTTCCGGTGCGTTCCGCCAGAAAAAAAGGCACTGGTTATGTCTCGTAAAACGTGTTTAATATAATGTGCACTGATTGTGAATATATTTTCAAAAAGTACTGTCAATGTAATGCGCACCTTATTGCACGACATGAAAGGTTGTTGAACATATTACTCTATCTCAAAAAAATTAACATGATTTAAAAAAGAGATAAATAAAATAATTTTAAAATTAAATAATTAAATTACTGTCCATTCGATCGATTTTTTAAATTTTGATACATCATTTTTTATCATTTTCATGAGTCTGCCTGCAAAATTTCAGCTCGCTAGCTTACGAGAAAGTGGGTTAAAATCGATCCAAAGTTTTTTGGCACGGTCGCACGGTCAGTCGCACGGACAGTCGCATGGTCAGTCGCACGGTCAGTCGCACGGTCAGTCACACGGGCTCAGACACCACAAGTGAATATAAAGGATTTTAATTTTAAAAATTGATTCCCGCCGAAAATAATAATGTGTGTGAAATTGTAAATAACAAGTACTGGACGTGTCCCCAATATACTTTTATACTATTGGATACAAGTACTGGACGTGTCCCCAATATACTTTTATACTATAGGATACAAGTACTGGACGTGTCCCCAATATACTTTTATATTATAGGATACAAGTACTGGACGTGTCCCCAATATACTTTTATACTATAGGATACAAGTACTGGACGTGTCCCCAATATACTTTTACACTATAGGATACAAGTACTGGAAATGTCCCCAATATACTTTTACACTATAGGATTCAAGTACTGGATGTGTCCCCAATATACTTTTACACTATAGGATACAAGTACTGGACGTGTCCCCAATATACTTTTATACTATAGGATACAAGTACTGGACGTGTCCCCGATATACTTTTATACTATAGGATACAAGTACTGGACGTGTCCCCGATATACTTTTATATTATAGGATTCAAGTACTCGACGTGTCCCCGATATACTTTTATACTATAGGATACAAGTACTGGACGTGTCCCCAATATACTTTTATGCTATAGGATACAAGTACTGGACGTGTCCCCAATATACTTTTATACTATAGGATACAAGTACTGGACGTGTCCCCAATCAACTTATATACTATATGATACAAGGACTGGCCGTGTTTCCAATCTAACTTTATACTATAGAATACAAGGACTGGCCGTGTTTCACTGGCCGTGTTTCCAATCTAACTTTATACTATAGAATACAAGGACTGGCCGTGTTTCCAATCTAACTTTATACTATAGAATACAAGTGCTGGACGTGTTTCCAATCTACTTATATACTATAGAATACAAGTACTGGCCGTGTCCCCAATCAACTTATATACTATAGAATACAAGTACTGGACGTGTTTCCAATCTACCTTTATACTATAGAATACAAGTACTGGCCGTGTCCCCATTCAACTTATATACTATAGAATACAAGTACTGGCCGTGTCCCCAATCAACTTATATACTATAGAATACAAGTACTGGCCGTGTTTCCAATCTACCTTTATACTATAGAGTACAAGTACTGGCCGTGTCCCCAATCAACTTATATACTATAGAATACAAGTACTGGCCGTGTCCCCAATCAACTTATATACTATAGAATACAAGTACTGGACGTGTCCCCAATCAACTTATATACTATAGAATACAAGTACTGGACGTGTCTACCTTTATACTATAGAATACAAGTACTGGACGTGTCTACCTTTATACTATAGAATACAAGTAGTGGACGTGTCTACCTTTATACTATAGAATACAAGTACTGGACGTGTCTACCTTTATACTATAGAATACAAGTACTTGCCGTGTCCCCAATCTACCTTTATACTATAGAATACAAGTACTGGCCGTGTCCCCAATCTACCTTTATACTATAGGCATCATTTACGAATCAGTCCGAAAATAATTCGACGTCATGACGATGACCATGACCTTGGCAGACCGATCTCTGTTATTGACAGTTCGCTTAATTGGGTGGAAACGACCTAATCGTACTTGATCTCGTCATAGACGTGTCAGATAAAGAGTTTAAAATTTGAGACAATACTGGGTCACACGTTTCAAGTTCAAGGCTGTGTAAAACGTTGTCCTTCTCGTCACAAAGTTTTTTTTCGACTTTCAAAACTGTGGACACAAAAATTTTATCAATTATCAATAATTCTCCTACCATTGATTTTGTAAACATCTCTTTTTCCGAAAAAAAAAGAGATGTTTACAAAATCAATGGTATGAGGATTATTGATAATTGAAAATTTTATCAATTATCAATAATCCTCATACCATTGATTTTGTAAACATCTCTTTTTCCGAAATCAAATTTACAAAACAATTAACATTATAGAAATATGTTTGTCGGTATTAAAAAAAAAGAAATATGACCTTTGTTGTTATTTTTACAACAGTAACCGATACTTTTGGAGTTTGGGTAATTCTTAAACTTATCCTTCACAAAGACATGTAGCTCTCCTAAAGTTTTGAATCTTGTTTATCAGATAAGATTGAAAAAAAATGTTTAGCTCTAGAAATAATATGCGGTTGTTATGTAAGTCTAGTAAATTAGCAAGAGCACGAAATGTACATCTTTTGTATTTAAAGATTTTTAAATAATTCATAAAATGACCATAAATACTATATTATATGAACACCGAAGATACTAAGAAACATGACCTACAGAATCATCATTTCTCTACGACACTTTGCCCCAGAAACCATTCCAGTCTTCGGAGATGATTGCGTATGACACTTTACCGGTCTCATTAGGTTGTATTGTCAAATCTAAGGCCGGTAACAACATGGTTTAGAGATGCTCACTTATTTTCCCTGCCACCCCGTCCGCAGCCCAGTCTAACATTGTGAATTCTCTCAGTGTAGGCGGGAGGCTAGTTAGAAGTCCTTGGAAGGGCTGACAAGAGAGAAACTAACTCACAATGATTCGACTGCCCCTTGATTCAACGTTTCTATGTTATCTAAAACCAATCCAACACGGCGTCAAAGCTAAGACAGATTTTCAAATATTTCCTTTTAATATTATTCCTAAGTTTCGTAGAGACAGTGTACCAAAGGATCTATTATGAATAACATTTTAACTCACATTTTCTCATGCGGGGGATATTTCTTATTTATTTAGATTTCTTCTTATATATATGTGTGTATATATATATATATTAGGGCTGCGGAAATTACCGATTAATTTCTCGATTAATCGGTAATTTATTTTATCGATTAAAATTATTTTAATCGATAAAATGGTGATTAAAATTAAAGAACTTTTTTTTAAAATCGATTTAGTAATAAATAATTAATAATAGTTTGGTTGATTTTTGTTTTTTTTACGTACAAACTTTTTCGTTAAAAAAAGTTGGAAAGTGCAAACTTTAAAATAACCTGTTTTATAAGGACAATGATATTAATGATATATATATATATATAAAAACAAACATTGTTTTTAATTATTTAACAATAACAAAATTCAAATTCATAGACATTATATTGAACTACTTATATTTAAATATATCTCCTACCAATATTATANAAAAAAAAAAACTTTGTTTTTACTTAATTAACAATAACAAAATTTAAATTCATAGATTTTATATTGAACTACTTACATTTAAATAATTCTTCTAACAATATTGTATCTTTTACATTAAATTAAATTAAATTAAATATTTACGTTTTGGGAATTTTTAAAAAATGCTATAAAATGGCACAAAATGTGGAGGAAAACAACCTAGTGAAAAAAGTGATTATGAGGTCTTAGGAAAAAAAATCATAACTTTTGAACCACTTCGGATAAAAAGATGATTTTTATCTATCAGTTAATAATCAAACAATTTCTATATGGCTGTATAAACTGTATTACCTTTATATTTTAAAATTAATTAGAAGTTTTCATTCAAGTGCCTAAACTTGAATACGTTATTTAACTTATATTTTCATTAACTTTGTTTTAAGAATAACTTAATAAAAATATCCATTGCCTGTTTTTATTACTTGCCTTGAAATTTTCAGTTTAATGGCGTCATACATCTTTATTTCTCCATTTCTCAAAGACTTTCTCCATTTCTCAAAGACTTTCTCCATTTCTCAAAGACTTTCTCCATTTCTCAAAGACTTTCTCCATTTCTCAAAAGACTTTCTCCATTTCTCAAACATTTTCTCCATTTCTCAAAGACTTTCTCCATTTCTCAAAGAATTTCTCCATTTCTCAAAGACTTTCTCCATTTTTCAAAGACTTTCTCCATTCTTCAAAGACTTTCTCCATTTCTCAAAGACTTTCTCCATTTCTCAAAGACTTTCTCCATTTCTAAACGACTTTCTGCATTTCTCGAAGACTTTCTCCATTTCTCAAAGACTTTCTCCATTTCTCAAAGACTTTATCCAATTTTCAAAGACTTTCTCCATTTCTCAAAGACTTTCTCCAATTCTCAAAGACTTTCTCCATTTCTCAAAGACTTTCTCCATTTCTCAAAGACTTTCTCCATTTCTCAAAGACTTTCTCAATTTCTCAAAGATTTTCTCCATTTCTCAAAGACTTTCTCCATTTGAGAAGAAAGTTCTAGTATTCATAAGATGAGATTACTGTAGACTTTCATGTGAGATTTTGGCAGGTATATAGAATTTAGAAAACTTATACAATTTTCGTACACCAGGCGACCTGCTGAAATGTTGGCTTTAAATTAGAGTAATCAAATGACATTATCAAGCAAAGACTATTTTACCCCAAGGATTATAAAAAGAGTTATTGAATTAAAGACAGTTGATTTATAAAAGTTTATTAAGCTATCAAGAATCAAAGTTACTTTGCCCAAAATAATATAATTAATTTGAACATTGTTTACAATAGTAAGAAGCAATGCAAGGTTTTAAAATAGATTCTCTAAAATTAAGTAACTGAAAAATTAATTTCAAGCAATACGGATTACGCCAAAACTGTCTAAGCCATTGCTATTTCAATTTTGGCTATTGAGGATTGCAAGGTTGAAAATATTAATACACGATTGAGGGTCCACTTAAGAAAAACAGTGTCATTTTTACTTCGTAATAAAAGCTATCTTTACTTTAAAGCCTATACATACTTTATGGCGGGGGAGGGGGGTGGCAAATTTTGGTTCTGCCCCGGGCGGCACATACCCATGCTACGCCGCTGGCTGTATTACTTTTATATTTTAAAATTAATTAGAAATTTTCATTCAAGTGTCTAAGCTTTAAGACGTTATTTAACTATTTTCATTAACTATGTTTTAAAAATAAGTTAATAAAAATATGTCAAACGCCTGTTTTTATTACTTGCCTTCTGTCGAGATGGGGTGACCTCTACGTGGTTCGACAGACGACTAAAGGTCGTGGTGTACATTGCGACCTGAAACCGACAAACCCCAGGCTTGGATAGCCGAAGTCCGTTGTTAGGCGCTAGGTGCTAGTCATATATGATTACAGTCGCTGTACTGATCTTAGGAAAAGCATCTAGATGCAATGCCAATGATGAAAACCAAAGTACCGTTGAGGGTCGGGTTACTCCGAAGCGACCGTTTCGTCCCCCTAAATTAACTAGCAACGCTTTTGAGCGGTGCCGGTTTAGGGCCAGGAGCGCCAGTACGGAATAGCAAAAGGTACCGTTAGGAAACGCTCTTGGTCGCCAGCTCTGAGGAAACCTTTCGGTGGGGGTTAAACCCTAGTTAGGTCAGTGATGATCCCCACGCTTTGCGACGATGTAAAATATAAAGACTCGTAAGCTTTGCCGTGGTGGCGCCAAAGTGATACTATGTTGATAGCGAGTTACAGTAGGGAAATTCCACACCTCCCTCGGGAGGCACACTTTAGTGGGAGGCGTTTTCGGCCCAGTGCCCTGGACGCCCAGGCGGCGCTTGTAGCAGCGACCGCTCCGGGGGGCTTCTCAGTCTTTACGTCCCTTAGGGGGCCAGAAGGCTGAGGGGGTTTTCCGGGAAGTCCCATGAAGAGCGCAGGCTCGGGACTGCTGATTTCTTCCACATGTAGGATTACTTGCCTTGAAATTTTCAGTTTAATGACGTCATACATCTTTATTTCTAGCTTCAACAACATTATAGATTAATTAATCGGTAATTTTTCAATATATATATATACACACACACATATATATATGTATATACACACACANAGAGACACAATCTATACATCCGCAATACAAGCCTTTGGCAAAAAATCTCATAAAAACACGGACTGGTTTGATGAACATTGGGACGAGATGAAACCCGTCACTGAAGCAAAAAGGAAAGCTCTTATGGCTTACAGGGAAAAGCCTACACCTGACAATTTGCATGCTTTAAAAACAGCTAAGTCACTTGCCCAAAAGGTTGCACGTAAATGTGTCAATACCTACTGGCTTAAGCTCTGTTCCAGTATACAATCAGCTGCAGACATGGGCAATGCAAAAGTCATGTACGAAAACATCAAAAAGGCAACGGGCCCCTTGACATCAAAAGCTGCTCCCCTAAAGTCCAAAAATGGAGAAATTATTCAAGACCAGGCAGCACAGCTAAAACGGTGGGTTGAGCATTATCTGGAATTGTATTCAACAGTTACCACAGTCTCCAGCACCGCTCTAGATGACATCCCAGATATGCCACTCATGGAAGAACTTGATGTCGTGCCCACACAGGAAGAGCTGAGCAAAGCAATTGACAGTCTAGCTTGTGGAAAAGCTCCGGGGAATGATGGAATACCACCAGAGGTTCTAAAGAGTGGCAAGACAGCTTTACTCCAACCATTGCACGAGATTCTGTCCCTCTGCTGGGAACAGGGCTACATCCCCCAAGACCTAAAGGATGCAAATATAGTGACACTATATAAAAACAAAGGTGATAGGAGTGATTGCAATAATTATCGCGGCATTTCACTCCTTAGTATTGTAGGAAAGACCTTTGCCCGCGTTATACTAAAACGTTTACAAAGCCTAGCATCCCGCGTCTATCCAGAATCTCAGTGTGGTTTCCGGTCCGGTCGGTCTACCATAGACATGGTGTTCTCCATACGACAGCTCCAGGAAAAATGCAGAGAGCAGCAGATGCCACTATACATTGCATTTGTGGACCTTACAAAAGCCTTCGACTTAGTCAGTCGCAACGGGCTATTCCAAATACTGGCAAAAATTGGATGTCCCCCTCACCTACTTGCCATCATCAGACAGTTCCATGAAAATATGCTTGGCACAGTACAGTTCGATGGAGCTAAGTCAGAGGCCTTCCCTGTCAGCAGCGGAGTTAAACAAGGTTGTGTACTCGCACCAACACTCTTCGCAATATTCTTCTCTGTACTTCTTCGATACGCATTCAAGGATAGCAGTGAGGGAATCTGGTTACATACCAGAGCTGATGGAGGACTTTTCAACACTGCCCGCCTCCGAGCCAAGACCAAAACGACGGATGTCCTAATTCGAGAGCTACTATTTGCGGATGATGCGGCACTAACAGCACATACAGAATCTGGTTTGCAACAACTCGTGTCAAGCTTCTCCAATGCCTGCAAAGAATTTGGTCTGCAAATCAGCTTGAAAAAGACAAACATCATGGCCCAAGACACTCGACCTCCTCCTACCATAAATATCGATAATGAAAACTTGGAGGTTGTGGACAGCTTCACCTACTTGGGATCCAAGGTCTCCAATACACTGTCCATTGAAGAAGAAATAAACAGCAGAATTGGCAAGGCAGCCGCAACAATGGCTAAACTAAATAAGCGGGTCTGGCAAAACACCAAGCTAACGGAGAAAACCAAACTGTGCGTCTATCGAGCCTGTGTCATCAGTACACTACTATATGGGAGCGAGACATGGACCACTTATACATCACAAGAGCGTAAGCTTAACAGCTTCCATTTGAGATGCTTGCGCCGCATCCTTGGTATTAAATGGCAAGAAAAAGTGCCTAATAGTGAGGTACTAACGCGTGCCAATACCCAAAGCATGTTCTCAATTCTTAGTGAAAGACGCCTGAGGTGGCTAGGACATGTCAAAAGAATGAGCCCCGGCCGCATCCCGAAGGACCTCCTATATGGTGAACTTGCTTCAGGAAAGAGGAAAACAGGTCGCCCACGCTTGCGATTTAAAGATGTCTGTCAAAGGGACATGAAAGCAGCCAAAATACATACAAGTGACTGGGAGTGTAAGGCAGAAGACCGATCTACGTGGCGCACAGTTGTCAAAGAGGGCGTCATAGTAGCCGAGGAGCGAAGAATGGAGGAGGCTGCAGACAGAAGAGCTAGGAGAAAGGCCAAAACATTTGGAAGCACAGAACTCGTGTGTAAAAACTGTGGCAAAGACTGTCACTCAAGGATAGGACTGCACAGTCACTCGAGGAAATGCAACCCAACCCAACGGTGATGCACCATCGTCTCGCGAGACGGAAGGATGCCGGAAAAAAAAAAAAAAAAAAAAAAAAAAAAAATTCATCAGAAGAGCTGTCGTCATTTTCTGTCTCTGAGTCAGACTCCATTACTGCCAATATCTTCATAAGCTTTTCATTTGGTTTGATAAGTAGATGAAGTGTTAAAACCATGATGTGAAAACTTTATCAATATTTTGAACATTCCAGTCAGTCAAAATGTTCATGTAATCGTCGGGAAATTTATTATTCATCGGCCGCAATTTTTTTCTTTTACTTTTTGACTTCCAAAAATTAATTTTTAAGTGATGGATCGATTAATTGTAACAACATAATTTAATCATCAAAATTTTTAACGATTAATCGCGAAATAAAATGTTTATTTCCGCGGTCCTAAAATATTTTTAAAAGTGCTTCGGAAATAAACGATTAATTAATCGATTAATCTTTTTAAAAATTTATTTGATTCAACTTGATTAAATGTAAGAAAATATTTATTCTAACATTCATTTTTGTAACGTATTTGGCTTTGGCCGCTTTCATTATTGTAGGCGTTAATTAATGGCAAACTCTTTCACACAATAATAATATTGAAGTCTTTGGTAACATAAACAACTTTAATTCAGTTACTGAACGTTTGTACACTTTTTACAAATCAATACACATCAGTGACACAAATCACGAACATCTGAAGTGCCTCACACACTCTAAGCCTTCTGGGACACCCCATCATTACGTGATATCTTTCAACCAATCACATCTCATGCGACAATATTCCAATTTATTAATTATTTTATATTTTTGTTTCTTACTGTTTTCTCGTTTTCTTATTATTTATTTAGAAGTGCATTATCAAAAAAAAAAAAAAAAAAAAAAGAAAGATTGTTCTTCCTTATTTCTTGCAAAGCAGAACGAATTTGCTGTGGTAGTCATACAATTTTGTAGCCATGGAATTAGCGCGAGTTAACCGATTTTGCGAAATAATGAATCGTGACTTAACGGCACATATTTAATGAAATTAATCGACTAATCCATTAATTTTTTCCCCGATTAATTAAACACACTATTTTTCATCAGTACCGACCATAATATATATAATGTTAAGAGTAAAGTGGTTATTATACAAAAAGCAATTGATTCTAATTTAGAAATACAACACAGAGATAACTTAATACAACCCTCAGATAGGATAAAAACACTATCTTAATCTGTATGCAAGAACAAACACATACAAGTTGTCTTTCTTCCCGTCCGGAATTCGGGTGTGAAATGGGTTGCCATGAGGAAACCAGGAATGCCAACACTTTATCATCATTTAAAACTCTAATAAGAATGCAGGGCTAAACACAAACCATAGATAAACGTAGGACGCACTAATCTTCTGCATAGAAGGAGTGTCTGAAACAGATAAGATAAGATAAGATATGTGTATATATATATATATGTGTGTGTGTGTGTGTGTGTGTGTTTGTGTTTAGTGTGTGCGTACGTAGGCCTATAGTTGTAGTTTCTCTGTTGATTAAAACCATTCAACGCTTAATTAAAGACGCATTCACAAAATAAGACGTTTTGCTAGAACAATAATATTTTTTCTGCATGTCCACTTACAATTTCCAAAAAGACATGCGAGTGATTGTTTATACCTAAAAAAACTCGGACCGTTAAAAACAATCATAGGCTCACTAAAGACAAAGCTTATCATATGACTATCAAAGGGAGAACTTAATTTTATTCAATAACATTGTGTATAACATGAAATCACATCATTCTGGGAGAACAACAAATTTGTGTAAGTTCTTGCCGGAAGTTAATGGACGTCATGAAAATACAAATCATCGTGGTGGCTTGATGGATAATAATAAAGTGCGGAGTATCCTAGACCGTCGAGATCTGGATCTCAAAATGTAATAGTTTCTCACTGAGAGAACTTTTAGTTTGGAATCATTTATATACGTGTTAAATGGGGGGGGGGGGAATGCCAACTTTATCTGGAAAATTAGAAACCTTAATAACCATTTTAAGAATGATTAAATAAATGTGTATTTGTATCAATACACACGTTCCTTTATTCATTGAATTCGCAACAGCAGGTGTATTCTATGGGGGTTGGGGTGGGGGAAGCCTGACATAGTGGCTGTGAATTTTTTTTTAGTTTACTGCAAGAGGTTCACGGAAATCCCGAACTTAGCCAGAACTTAAATTTCAAATTAAAACTGTATTTCTTTTCTTTAAAAAAATACACGGGAAAACTAAAACAAGAAAAATTGAAAAATATATCAGTTACATTATAATAAAAAAAATAAGCTTCAATGTAACACTGAACAATATGTACAATGTCTATAAAATAAGAAAAAAAAAATAACAACTCATTTGAGTAGTTTGTATTCTCAAGAATCGAAACAAAGTAAAGAAGCCGAACATTTCATTGAACTCACCAGTGAAACTCAGTTCGCTTCATGAAGTCTAAGTTTTGCAATTTTTAAACAATAACGGCAGTTTTCGTTAAGGCTGAAGCTTTTCAACGGCATTGCGGTTGGAGCAGACGATAGCACAATAAATTACTGAGAAAAACTGCGGGAACGGACAATTACTTCACAAGATTTTGTGAATCAATAAAAATAAAAAAAATAACAGTGGGTACGTCGTATGGATTTTTGGTGGGGTGAGTAGGGGTATTGGAGGGCTGGGGGCAGTGGTATTGGTGCGATGGGTAGGGGTATTGGAGAAGTAGGGGTAGAAAATGACGTTGATAGTTTAATCTCAAAGGCACATGTTGTACAAGGATTGGAAACCTGTCAGAAGTGTAGCTTGGGGTAAAGGGATGTAATATAACTAGACTGGACGAGGTTACAAAGAAACCCGGTGTTATAATATGGGTTAACGAAGAACATTTTGGAGAGGAAAAAAATGGGTCAACTGGGGGTGGAAGGAGAGAAGAAAGAACAGCTAAGTGTTAGTTTGGAAAAAAAATGATTGGTCGTTATAAATGTGGGTTCGTTCCGAGATGAGAAGTTGTTGGTTTAAAGGAGAGGACTTCGTCAGTTGGGTGAAACTGAATGGTTCTCAAGTTGAGGGATTGTTTGGGGCGTGCTTCGTGCCTGTTACAATGTTGGTCAGGAGCCACTGTGTTTAACGTTGTTATAAGAATAGGGAAAACTTTGTCAATTAGGCAAACTTTAGGCAATATTGAGAGCCTAGCTACTTATTTGTCATATCGTGTTTGTTAAACCAATCGTTGGATTGTGGGAAATACATTAAATTTAACTTGGAATAGGTTAAATTTAGACTTATAAAAATAAGAATACAATAAGTGAATATTTTCAAAACGATTTAAATGTGATTTTAAAGGCTTTTTATAACCTTTTGAAAAAAAAATGTGTTTACATGGCTCGATACAAATTTTGGAAATTAAAATGTTTGTCGTTTTCAAGTTGTCTCCGGTTTTATCTGTAAAGCTTGATGAAGATACTGCTCTGATGAAGATACTGCTCTGATGAAGATACTGCTCTGATGAAGATACTGCTCTGATGAAGATACTGCTCTGACGAAGATACTGCTGTGATGAAGATACTGCTGTGACGAAGATACTGCTCTGATGAAGATACTGCTCTGATGAAGATACTGCTCTGATGATGATACTGCTGTGACGAAGATACTGCTCTGATGAAGATACTGCTGTGACGAAGATACAGTTCTGATGAAGATACTGCTGTGATGAAGATACAGTTCTGATGAAGATACTGCTGTGACGAAGATACAGTTCTGATGAAGATACTGCTGTGACGAAGATACAGTTCTGATGAAGATACTGCTGTGATGAAGATACTGCTCTGATGAAGATACTGCTGTGATGAAGATACTGCTCTGATGAAGATAATGCTGTGAAGATACAGTTCTGATGAAAATACTGCTGTGAAGATACAGTTATGATGAAGATACAGTTCTGATGAAGATACAGTTCTGATGAAGATACTGCTGTGAAGATACAGTTCTGATGAAGATACAGTTCTGATGAAGATACTGCTCTGATGAAGATACTGTTCTGATGAAGATACAGTTCTGATGAAGATACTGCTGTGAAGATACAGTTCTGATGAAGATACTGCTGTGAAGATACAGTTCTGATGGAGATACAGTTCTGATGAAGATACAGTTCTGATGAAGATACTGCTGTGAAGATACAGTTCTGATGAAGATACAGTTCTGATTAAGATACTGCTCTGATGAAGATACTGTTCTGATGAAGATACTGTTCTGATGAAGATACTGTTCTGATGAAGATACTGCTGTGAAGATACAGTTCTGATGAAAATACAGTTCTGATGAAGATACAGTTCTGATGAAGATACTGCTCTGATGAAGATACTGTTCTGATGAAGATACTGCTGTGATGAAGATACTGCTCTGGTGAAGATACTGCTGTGATGAAGATACAGTTCTGAGGAAGATACTGCTGTGATGAAGATACAGTTCTGAGGAAGATACTGCTGTGATGATACTGCTCTGATGAAGATACTGCTCTGATGAAGATACAGTTCTGATGAAGATACTGCTCTGATGAAGATACTGCTCTGATGAAGAAACTGCTCTGATGAAGATACTGCTGTGAAGATACTGCTTTTATGAAGATTTGTGTTCGTCCGTCGAGTCGACGAGGACCACGCTAGTCATCCTAGGATTGCTGGGACTGGTTTTGCCTATGTGAGTGCAGAATGCTGACGATACCGATCCTTACACGGAAGGTTCGGGAACAGAAAGGAATTGGGAGGAGTGGGTTGTCTCCTGGAGGGTTGACAGCGCAGGCCTTTCGGGCTTGCCTCTTCTGTTCTGCGGCGTTGATCATTTTTGCCTCGCATGTCCTGGCACCATCGTGGATGTATTGGCGCCAGGTGGACCGGTCCAATGCAGCTTCCTCCCACGAGTCTGGGTTTATTGAAAACGCTTTCAGAGAGGCTTTCAATGTGTCTTTAAAGAGTTTCGTTTTTCCACCATGGGACCGCTGGCCATGCTGGAGCTTGCCATAGAAGAGTCTCTTAGGTGGTCTTTCATTTGGAATTCGGGTTAGGTGCCCTGCCCAGCGAAGCAGTGACTGCATCATGAGGGTGAAGATGCTTTGGTTAGTACCACTGTGTCTAGAGTTTTGTCCTGCCACTTTATGCCAAGGATCTTCCTGGGGCTTGTTGTGTGAAAGTGGTACTGTTCTGCTGAAGATAATGCTCTGATGAAGATACTGCTCTGATGAAGATAATGCTCTGATGAAGATACTGCTCTTATGAAGATACTGTTCTGATGAAGATAAGGCTCTGCTAATGACACATTCTTCAAATAAGTCAATTGTTTCCCTCTATTTTGAAATCGTTTTTCTGTTTTAAAAAGACTTACTATAGTTAGTCTATTTTGAGAGTTGATATATAAGTACATACTATATTTTGTCTCTTTCATAAGGACGTACTATGAGGGCCGTCTTAACGCATAGGCCCGTTGGTCATTTGCCCTGGGGCCTACGAGCAAAGGGCCCCATGGGTATGATTATTTATTTATATTATGTAAATTTTTTATACCTGTGGGTAGGGGGCGCACTCTTTCTATGCCCAGAGACCACAAACTATTTCTTTGCCCGGGAGCCCAAGACTATTTCTTTGCCCGGGGGGGGGGGCAAAACTATTTCTTTTCCTGGGGGCCCAAAACTATTTCTTTGCCCAGGGGCCCAAAACTATTTCTTTGCCCAGGAGCCCAAAACTATGTCTTTGCCCGGGGGCCCAAAACTATTTCTTTGCCCAGGCGCCCAAAACTGTTTCGTTGCCCGGGGGCCCAAAACTATTTCTTTGCACAGGAGCCCAAAACTATTTATTTGCCCAGGGGCCGAAAACTATTTCTTTGCCCAGGAGTCCAAAACTATTTCTTTGCCCGGGGGCCCAAAACTATTTCTTTGCCCAGGAGCCCAAAACTATTTCTTTGCCCGGGGGCCCAAAACTATTTCTTTGCCCAGGGGCCCAAACTATTTCTTTGCCCGGGGGCCCAAAACTATTTCTTTGCCCGGGGGCCCAAAACTATTTCTTTGCCAAAAATGATGTAAAGAAGGCTCTGCGTACTATAGTTTGTCTGTTTTAATGGTTGTTCGTTTAAACCGGTAACTGAGGTCAACGAGTATTTTCATGTACAAGAAGTGTACAGAATGTTGATTTGATGAGTGCTTTTCTGTAATGTATTGGGCAGAGATATGCAGGGTACGCCCTCTAAATAATACGAGATGTCGAGGTTAAAGGTCACTCATATAACATTCTTAATAGCTAGAGCGATGCGCGAGCAAATCCGAATGACAAATTTATTGGCATAACCTTTGTCTTCGAAAATCACTTTCACTTCTCTGAACAAAAAATGGGAGACATAGTGAAATTGTATTTTGGCTGTTAGACTGCTTTAAATAACTTTTCTATTTTATCTTTCATCGATGACGTCATTTCATAAAAATTATTGTTTCGATATACATTTTTTTAAAACATTGATAGATCTACTTATTTTGGAAGATGTCATACTCAGTTTTCAATTAAAAAAAAATAATTTGTAGCTGTTGTTAACAAAAACGGAAATTTCAGTTTCAAGTGTCAAATGTTCAATGATCACATATTATAATAAATAACCCACATTTTCTTTTCTTTCTGCCTAATCACGGCAAAGGATTGGTACAAACAAGAGAGGGGGGCTAACTTTAGAAGCTCCCTTTTTGTTAGAGCCATGATTTCTTAATCATCAGCCAAAGAGCAAATAAAATATTGATTTTAACCCCTGACAAGAACTGAGGCAGTCTTTCCGAAAGACATAAGCGAAAGGGTGGGAAATCGAGAGATAACAAAAGTTAGAGAAAGGGAAAACACACACCCGCCCCATCAACACACACCCGCCCCTCAAACACACACACCCCCCCC
>MUZC01004529.1:63237-89904 GCA_002072015.1 Radix auricularia | reverse complement strand
AAATGAAAGTTCAATCTTTTAGGTTGCTAAGTCGCGGCAGGCCTAGACGTTTCAGATGAGCTCCCACGATTTACATCAGGGTCAGCTCATAAAGTCCTTACAGAAATAACCCTATATCAGTAATATCAGGAAACAGTTTTGTTGGGGAACCCTGCGTATCATTGCTGAGTATGATGCAAAGTAATGTCCCAAGTTGGGCCAAAGAATTTAAGTACATTTGACAATAAACAAAGAAAAAGATTTCTAAAGAAAACATATTTAATTATGTGCTTGCAGTAACAAGACCACATTTTATTTGGCATTTAAGCCTTTCCTAGGCTGCATATGAAAAGTCAAAGTAAACATACAGTATGAACAAAAAATGATGAGAAACATTTTGCTGAATTCATTCATAATACATTTATATTATATATAACAAATAATCACATAAAACAGCATATCAAACACCCACACAAACAAAGAAAAAAAGTGTACCATTTTACTTTGCAAGCCTTAAAACAAGGTTTAAAATAGGCTGGAAATTTATTTAAACTCTACATGAAAATATTTAATTATAAAAAAGCTTTGTTTGTCACTCAAATTACGACCCATCAGTGCAGTGTATACAAGCAAAAGAACTAGGAACCCTTTTTGCCTCTCCAAACAAACAATACCGGTGAAACCATCTCTCGCAAGACATGCAACTAATCCACTCAGTCATTTGTTCACTTGTGCCTGCATCAACTTGTAACAAAGTGTTGTTGCAAACATAACACAGATTAGGATCTACTATGAACTCATTAGCTACATCTGGGAAAACTCTCTGTGCTTTTGATTTTTTTGAACAATAGTGACCTGATGTCTGACCAGCTCCTTTCGGTCTACCCCTTTTCTTAATGGCTTTTCTAAACCTTAGCTCACCAAATGGCCCTGGAACAACACAATATGCGTGGTCAGAAGCAATAAATTTAACTTTATCCTCTGAAGACACATTGGTGCTAACCATTTCAGTTCCTTTATCAGGAACAATAGTATTTACTTCACTTTGTTTATTGCTTTGGGTGTTGGGGGCAATTGATTATAGTTGCGGAAAAACACTTCTTCAGATGATGTGTAGAGCATTTTCCACAAGCTTTGTTTGGCACTGCGGACATCCCTTGGACAGCAGTATTTTCCTAGAGCTGCCCTAAAGCTCTGCGCAACATGGAATCGGCACATAACAATACTTGCAGATGGAAATGCCTGCTTGGCAGCTGCTATCTCAGCTGCATCTTTGTCTATAATGATTGTTTTAACCTCTTTCTTAGTGGCTTTCTCCTTAAATTCTTTGAAAAGATTTGTTAAAGTTTCTTTGGTTTCATTTTTTACAACAGCATAGGCTACAACTTGTCCCTTCTGATTACCATCAGCACATAAGAATACATACAGCGGGTAACCAATATTGTTAACACAATAAGTGCCATCGATGTAAACAACCTCATGATACTCATTAAAAATTCTTCTCATACATCCTGTTTGGAATAATAGAAAATCCACATCTCCATTATCAGCATGTACAGAATACTGAGAGCCACTGTCTGCACCCATCATCTCTTTTAAAATGGTCCAGACCTCATTGTCGACAGACCTTGGTGTAGTTTTCGATTTTTTACTGATGTTTTTGATGTCATGGCGATTAAATACTTTTTCACTGTGACCAACTACACGGTTAATATAACTGTAAGGTTAAAAATACAACAACAACAAAACACAAATTTAATCAGATCGAAGCCAATTTTAAGGGATACCAAGTTCAATAAAGATAACTTCACATTGACATTGGGATACGTGCAAGTTAAATGTGAACAAATAGACACTTATAAAAACCGTATTGACGACGAGTCCTATTTTGATCTGATCATAGAAACAGCAACTGTAAAACAAGGATTAACTGTAGGCCAGTGCTACTCAAATTTTTTAGCATGGCGGACCGGAAGGAATTTTTCCAGGGATCAGTGCACTATTTTATCTGTACTGACATTATAGCGAAATGTAAACTATTTTATTTTATAAATTATCATTTGATGTGTTTGTTGCCGAAAACTTGACTTATTCAATGTCTATTATTAATAGTTAAAAATTGAGGATTTTAATGAGAGCTTTTTGCCTATCGTGATAACTTATGCTGACCAGCGGCGGATGGCCCACGGACTGGCGCCGGTCAGGGGACCACCCCTCTGAGAAGCACTGCTGTAGGCAAATGTTTAGATACATGGAAATCTTTGGAAAATAAAAGATAGACGTCGACGCTTGCTTCAAGCTTCAAGTCTGACTGTGCATAAGTCAAGTACTGACGAACTGAGGGGCGGGTGAGGCTATCAAAGGACAGATTAACTAGAAAAACGATGACAACGGAACTGGGTCCGGTCAGAGTTTTTCATGTATCCCGCTAGTAATGAGTTTATCGGATAAATATATCCCATTATATGTAAACATTGAATATACACATCAATGAGAATGTGTGTGAAAATTCATCACCCCATACACACCTCATTGATTGTGAGGTGATAGAATCTTTTTATTCTTATTCCATGGGGCTTTCTTTTTTAAATAGTAGAAACTTTAATTTTAAATGTTTCGTAGCAATTAAATGTGAAACGTTAATTTTTTAGATCGTCGTATTAAGTGTTACTTCAACAGGCTAGATCACAACAGGGACCCTAACTGCCGTCATTGCGGCCAAGCCTCTGAGACGATCACACACTTGTTGACGTCATGTCCCGCGCTCGACATAGCCGAGGGAGGCAAAGGAGTCCTACGTTGAGACGATGTTGTATGGCACTGCCCAACAGATGGAGCAGATTGCCCAAGTATTAGCCAAGGCCTAAAGAGATTAGATCTCAGGTCCAAAGAATATGTGTTTAGTTTAGTGTTAATAAGTTGTCGCGAAATATATGCAAGTATCAGCATGTATCGTTCCACACGCGATTTTATTCTAGGTGCTTTATTTTTGAATGATGCAGCATTTCGAGAGTGTTGGACCAAAAAACAATAAAAGATTTATGAAAAGATTTATATACATGTAGCAATAATTTAACTTCTAAGAATATATTTGGAACAATAAAATATTAAATTTCTAGCTGCAGCTCAGCAGGATCAGATTAACACCTCCAATTAATCCCTGACTTTGGATAGTGTCTTAAGCGGCAAAAATTTTTGTCCGCATCTTTGTTGTGTTCATTGCAAAAAAAAGATCATTGTGAAATTTCAATATTTTTGAGTCTATAAATATTTTCCTAAGCTCCCTGTAACAGTATTATAAATGATTACGTCATACAAAAACCAACGTCTGATTTCTAGTTGTATTTTGATATGGAAAAAAGGACATTTCTGTTTTATGTTTGAATTTTTATTGCGGAAAAAAATCATCGAATTGTGAGATAACAAGCACATCCATTGGGGACTTGGAATATGACACAAGTTATCTGACCAGGATCTCTTAAAAATGATTTTTTAAAATATATTATTATTATTTCGTTATTTTACGTAAGCTGTATAAATATAATTGTATTCAACAGATCCCTTGAAAATTAACGAAGATTTTATAAAAGATAACTTCACATTAAAATTGGGATAAGTGCAAGTTAAATGTGAACAAATAGAAACTTATAAAAACCGTATTGACGACGAGTGCTATTTTGATCTGATCACAGAAACAGCAGCTGTAAAACAAGGATTAACTGTAGGCCAGTGCTACTCAAACTTTTTAGCATGTTACCACTAGCAAAAGTACCCACGTACTGCGCGGCAGTACGTGGGTACTTTTGCTAGTTGTAACATTAAGTTCATTAAATGTTACTTTTTTTTAGCCAGTATGAGAGCACTCATTTTTACTATTTAAAGTGAACACCTCTTTAAGTGTTCACTCCACAGAATTTTACATAAACCTTTTAACCGTTTTCTTTCCGATAATACTCCACCAGTTAATTAAAGTTTATTTAAAAATCGGTTTTAAAAAAATTTAATTAAAGAATGACAAATCAATAAAATGAACTTATCACCCAAAGCCTTTCAATTAAAAATAATAGATAGAATAAATTTGTAAATATTGTACTAATTACATATTTTATTAAATTTATTTTATTTTAAAATGTAAAGTAATCGTGTATTTACTTACAGTATTTGCTGAAATTTGGTGGGTATGATTTAGCCGTAGACAATTACAATATATTTTAGTTTGAATGTCTGAGACATTAATTTGTTGAAAAAAAAGTCTTTTACGATGGTGACTATATCTAATTTACTAATGTTACAGAAAAATTGTCTTTGACTTTGCTCTTTGGCCAATCAGACAATGAAATTAAATATTAATTTTGTACCATGAAGAATTAGGGTAAAAATAAAGACGTAAGAGAAAAGGTTTTAAAATTAAAAGTGCTGCTTTGAGAACATTTATCCCGACACTTAAACTATTCTCACGAGTGTAATTGACTTAGACATTTTGCTGGCATTACACAGCAATAACAGTTAAAAAGTATTGTGTTATTAATTCTATGAGATGACATAGCGAAAGTTAGTGTTTGGGATCCCTGACATTACATTAGTGTTGTTTTGGGCAAACTCGGACGGCCAAATAGATGAGGCTGTATGGCTAAACGAATGTTACGTGCCTCAAGCCTGGTTTCACCAATGTCACGTGAACGATTTTAAATAGCACGATATTGCCATATTGGGCCGGCTTTTGCTTTCCCCTGTTTATTCTGGCCTTTCGTTCCATTTTATTTATTGTTTTTTATATTTTCTTATTTTTGTGTAGGGTCATGTGGTTTATATAGACAGCAAATGTTGTTTGGCGTTTCTCTTGTGAAGAATATTTGTTTGCACGCTTCAGCATCTAGCTCTTGTTGGTGCTACGCCTGCGCATATTCGTTAATCCATCAACAAACGTTCATTCAGTTAAAATTTAAGAGACATTTTATTCAGAATGAACTTTAAAAAATCGTCAAGAATTGTATAAGTATATTCTCACTTGTCTTGTGCTTCTATAGTGAAACTAGTTTCAAGCAATGAAATGAGTACTTCGGAGTAACCTCAAGTTAAAGTACGCTAGCTTTTCAATTTCTACACTGCTTGGTCTCGCGGGGACAAACTAACGTGACAGACCAGCGCAAGAGAAATTACAGTTTTTGAAAGTTGCTTAACTAAAACCAACAACTAGCACTGGGGACACATCTAGCACACAGGGGACTGGGCCAACAGATCCTGGCTATTCTCCTTCTTATCCCCTTGAAACTAAAAAAATATATTTGAGCCCGGTGGATGGCCTGAAGATCCCGTCTATCATCATCGTCTAATGACGGCCGATGTTTTTGTGGGCACGTGATATCATCAGCTGGAGCTGCCCTGGTCAATAACACAAATAATAAATTAAAAGGTGTGAGTCAGGTGACTGGAAAGGTTATGATGTATTGTTAGGACCTGTCTGTCATCCTGTCTGTCATCCTGTTCTCATACTGTCTGTCATCCTGTCTGTCATCCTGTCTGTCATCCAGTTCTCATCCTGTCTGTCATCCTGTCTGTCATCCTATCTGTCATTCTGTCTGTCATCCTGTCTGTCATCCTGTTCTCATCCTGTCTGTCATCCTGTCTGTCATCCTGTTCTCATCCTGTCTGTCATCCTATCTGTCATTCTGTCTGTCATCCTATCTGTCATCCTGTCTGTCATCCTGTCTGTCATTTTGTCTGTCATCCTATCTGTCATCCTGTCTGTCATCCTGTCTGTCATCTTGTCTGTCATCCTGTTCTCATCCTGTCTGTCATCCTGTTCTCATACTGTCTGTCATTCTGTCTGTCATCCTGTCTTTCATCCTGTCTGTCATCCTGTCTGTCATCATGTCTGTCATCCTATCTGTCATCCTGTCTGTCATCCTGTCTGTCATCCTGTCTGTCATCCTATCTGTCATCCTGTCTGTCAACCCTCGACACTTTGACTAAAATCTGCTTGAGATGTTTTTGTCACATAAAAAAGTCATTATCAGAACCAAAAAAAGTAATTAACTTATTATTATATTATAATAATAAGATCGAGTGGTTTCAAAACATAACCAAGAATGTTATAAGAACATTATCAGTGGATATTTCAATGAATGTATTTAGCCGATTTGTTTTCAAAGAAAAATTCCCGCTATCAATAAATACACTTGTAAATAAAAATTCTTGAAATTTATCGCTCTACAATTACTAATGCTCAACATTATAAGAGTTTAAGCTATAAGTTCTTTCGACTACAATGATCAATTTGGCTGAGTAAAGATGCAGGGGCTGAGTTTTATAATTTTTTTTAATTTAAAATTTTTTTTTTTTTTTTTTATTTATTTTTTTTTTGGGAAAAGGGGGGGGGGGGTACTTTCATAATTTTCATATTTGAGTTGGAAACAAAGAAGTTTGAGCTTTAGCCAAAAAATAAATGTAAGTCAAAAGATAGACTGGAGCTTTTTATGTTGATAGTAATTTCTCCAGCACGTCATTGATCTACACGTAGTGGCGTCACTAGGGGGTGCGTGGGGGCGGGCTGCTCCGGGTGACACCAACCCTAGTGACGCCTCTGTCTACACGTATGGCAATACAGAACTTATTCATAACAATATACTCTACTGAGTCAAATATTTACATCTTCGTGTGTTTTAAATCTTTTTTTTTCTTTTTATTATCAAACCAGAAATACAATGAGTCCAACTTTAAAGTTGGCAACCAATATTTCAAATTTTGTTTTCTAAATTGTGTGCTCTCAATTAGATTATTATGTGCCCCCAATTAGATTCTTTTGTTATCTTAATTAGATTATTATGTGCCCCCAATTAGATTCGTCTGTGCTCTCATTTAGATTCTTATGTGCTCTCAATTAGATTCTAATGTGCTCTCAATTAGATTATTATGTGCTCTCAATTAGATTCTTATGTGCTCTCAATTAGATTCGTATGTGCTCTCAATTAGATTCTAATGTGCTCTCAATTAGATTATTATGTGCTCTCAATTAGATTATTATGTGCTCTCATTTAGATTCTTATGTGCTCTCCATTAGATTCTAATGTGCTCTCAATTAGATTCTTATGTGCTCTCAATTAGATTATTATGTGCTCTCAATTAGATTCTAATGTGCTCTCAATTAGATTATTATGTGCTCTCAATTAGATTGTAATGTGCTCTCAATTAGATTATTATGTGCTGTCAATTAGATTATTATGTGCTCTCAATTAGATTATTATGTGCTCTCAATTAGATTCTAATGTGCTCTCAATTAGATTATTATGTGGTGCTCTCAATTAGATTATTATGTGCTCTCAATTAGATTCTTATGTGCTCTCAATTAGATTATTATATGATCCCAATTAGATTATTATGTGCTCTCAATTAGATTATTATATGATCCCAATTAGATTATTATGTGCTCTCAATTAGATTATTATGTGATCCCAAATAGATTATTATGTGCTACCAATTAGATTATTATGTGATCCCAAATAGATTATTATGTGATCCCAAATAGATTATTATGTGCTACCAATTAGATTATTATGTGATCCCAAATAGATTATTATGTGCTCCCAATTAGATTATTATGTGATCCCAATTAGATTATTATGTGCTACCAATTAGATTATTATGTGATCTCAATTAGATTATTATGTGCTCTCAATTAGATTATTATGTGCTACCAATTAGATTATTATGTGCTCCCAATTAGATTATTATGTGATCCCAATTGGATTATTATGTGCTCTCAATTAGATTATTATGTGATCCCAATTAGATTCTTATGTGCTCTCAATTAGATTATTATGTGCTACCAATTAGATTATTATGTGATCTCAATTAGATTATTATGTGCTCTCAATTAGATTATTATGTGCTACCAATTAGATTATTATGTGATCCCAATTAGATTATTATGTGATCCCAATTAGATTATTATGTGATCCCAATTAGATTCTGGAGCTCACTCAAATCTAACCTCCGAGATTAGATGTGTCACTGTTTAAACAAATGAACCAATTAGCAGCCTGACTATTGCCCTAACGATTAGACACTACATCCTTTCAACTTTCAACATAAAATATTATTTATAAAGACACTCCTATACAAAAGAGTATAACGTTCTCGAGTATCGATGTTTGACATCTACTATTAGGTTATAACTCGTAATATGGCTTTTATTAACCAACCAGCGTTACAGATGTGCAAGGGCAGGCAAGCCGGAGATGGACAAATTAACAGATATGGCCTTGTCGCCTTATTCAACGCTTTTCATAAGCCTGGGCAATATACTATATAATACACGATTACATTCCAGTTACCGTAGTCAAGTGTTTTTGACAACTTGTTTACTTACAGATATTCCTTGAATACTGACCCGCGATAATTACTAGGGATTTGCTCGTAAAACACATAAAAAACGACCGTGCCAAAACTTAGGTCACACGTGTGATGCGTTAAAAGAGTTTTAATTTGATTAAATAAATGACATTACAGATTATCACAAAAATATTTCCCATCGTTTCTTGGGGCACACAGGGTTCTATCAAAGCATGTCACGTGTAACGCCTCTTGAGGCTATTTTTATCTCTTCACATCGCTCTCCTGGTCTATCAAATTCATCCCAGACATCTCCATCCTGATGATAATTGGGTCAACTCGATGTTCCTCTTTGGTTTAAATAAATCTTAACCGACCTGTAGATGCCAGGGGCTTAGTTGTTGTTGTTTTTTTCGCTTTTATTAAAATTAAAGAAATAATAATTACATATTGTCAACGAAAGACAAGCGAGGGATTTTTAAGAAACATGAAGCGTGGGAACCATGTAGTTGATTGGACAATTAGTGTCAAACTTATCGGGGAGCGATCAATGAGGATTACCACCAATTTATGTGCCGTTGTTAAAGAATTCATAGCGAATACTCAATCACATAAAGTAGGATTTCTAAACAGCAAAAAATTGGATTAGCCGCCATGTTAATCTGGTTTACCATATTTATTTCTGGATTTTGGGACACAATTTTACCCATCACGAGGCACAAGCCCACAAGAAATCGGATGACAATTTTTAAAAAATAGCTTAACAGATATATCACTTCAAACGTTGAATGTTACAGATATTGATGCAGTTTATAATTCATTTTTGAAAGGATACCTCACGTCATTTTTTCTTTTAAAACGTCATCCTACAAACTGAGCTTAATACTTCTTACAGTTACAGTTAGCATTTTTATATTATTTTTTTAACATAAGTAGTATCACATATTTTAACAGCTGATTTTTAAATTTAACAAAATAATATGACAGAAATCTATCACATTTACTAATGGACCATAATATTTATATCACATGCTGGCTATCTGCTGTTTAACAAGTGAGCGTCTAAGATACAAATAGGCCTGTCAACGGGAACCCGGGTACACGTTGCCGTAAAAATACCCGGGTATTGAAATTGCGCTGGGTACCCGTGAAAATGTAGATGTAATGCCTATAACAACAGTGGCCAAAATGCGGCTCTTTTCTGTTCACATTGCGGCCCGTGAAAATTTATCAAATCAAGATTTTTCGTTTGAAATGTTCCCTGTGAAATACGTTCAACACGAAAACGCTTCAGAAGAAATATCTGTCAACAGGAAATGAAAATACGTTTCGACCAACTGCAATTATTTTGATGCACATTTTTCATGTTAAAATAAAACTCAAATTTTAAAACACCAAAGTATTTTGGTTCTTTGAATGAATCAGTGACAGGACTCTAAATTGTCTTTGAAATACACCGATAACAAAGATTTTATCTACCCCCCTACTCCTTACTCAACGCCTATCCTGACATACTAGAAACAGCACCTGATCTATTATTGGCGCATTTTTTGAGAATATATATTTCAATCGTTCAAAGATATTTACTGTAAGAACTAAACTAAATGAAAGTGATTTGTTGTTTTTTTTTAAATCTAGACATAACAAAAGGTGGAAAATAATTTTGTCTTCATTTAAATTTTAAAAGTTAAAGTTGAATGGAGAGATTGATTTGCAAATGGTTGGTCATGTAAACTTTTATCCCTTGTCTACAGGTGTAGACGCACCTCGCTGAAACAATGTGACAAACATGCGCCCTTTGCTGTGTGGAATTTCCACAAAAATTGTTTTTAACAAGACGTACAAAGTTGTCCGTATTTCAAGTTAATAAATTAAAATATATAATACCGCCGCCAAGCGAACATGAAGATTCAAGCTGCTTGGCCGTACGACCTGACCGAACGTTGCGTCATTTTTGTTGACATTTTGTTTGAATGTTAAGTTTACTGTAGTTTAAGTTTCTGAGTTTAAGTTTCTGAGTTTAAGTTTCTGAGTTTAAGTTTCTGAGTTTAAGTTTCTGAGTTTAAGTTTCTGAGTGTGATGAACACATTAACAGCAGGATTAACAGTTTGTAATGCACAATAGTATTTTACCGGAAGCATGCCGTTGGCTACTGTGTGAAATGAGATGCATGGTATTTCAGCTCCGGCTCCGAAAATTCCGGAATCTGGCTTTTTTTTTTTCGAATGCAGCACCGGCTTTTGCAGAATTTTACTTTAAAAAACCGGCAAAAGATTGCAAAACTTTCGAATCCGGTACATCACTATATTACACACTTTTCTTATGTAAAAAAATATTACTGCGTCCTACGTTCTTTATTATATATTTATAATAGAACATACAGACCATGCTTGTTTGGCACAATGCCCAACCGCCTTATTTACCCCAACTATTGTCAGATACCCACTACCGTTGGGTGGACTCGGGGACATCCCTACCTTCAAAGAGACTCGAACCAGCAACTCTCGGTACGCCAATCGAATAAACGGATTTTATTATCAGAAATAAACCTAAATTAACTGCAGATGTAAAAAAAAAAAAAAAGTATGTAAGTATATGGTACTGATTTTAAAAGATTTGTTCGATTAATCGCGAAAATATTTAAATGATTTATTTCGATTAATTATATTTTTATAACGCATATATATATATATATCCCGTTAAGTTGCGATTCATTATTTCACGAAATCGTTTGGTAATTCCATGGCTCCCAAATCTTGTGGCGTAGCACAGCAAATTCGTTCTACTTTGCAAGACCTAAGGAAGAAAAACCGTTTGTTTATGTATGAACGTCAAAATAATAATAATAATAATGGGGAAAAGTATGTAAGTAACAATAAATATAAATATTATGCAACCAAAAAGAATTGAAATATTATCTTAAATTTTAATCAAATTTTAATCGATCAATTTAAATCTAATCGATTATTTTTTAACTTATTAATCGATTCATTAATCAATAATTTCCGCACTCCTTCTAATTACGCAGTGTTAACAATTTTAAAACTTAATCACTTAATGACGAAGCTTAACTTTACCTATTAATCTTAAATGTCTTACAAACGTTTAAGTTATATAAATTCACCTAAAATACAAAATAAAAAACAATACATAAATAGCATATCACAAATTAATATATATGATTGATGACTATGCAGTTATAACCTTCTTTAAGCATATGGCCAAACATGAGTGCTTAACTTTATTCTATTGTATAGTCCACAAGTTATTTAGAGGCTTCGCCTCAATCATAATAGCATTTCGATGCCACCTTTTCCTTCTACATACCCAAGTCCATCTGTCTAATTGTGTTACTGAATAAGTATGTGTTATTTATTTTCAATATGTGCCAGCTCTTACTGAATATTGAGTCGTAAGAATATCTGGCCGTGAAAATCTGAGCTTAAAATTAAGTCCTTGCTGCAAACCAATTTTACATAAAAGAAAAGAACGAAGACTTTCTATTAGTTTTTCTTTAAAATAACGTTTGCGCTATAATGAAAGCTAATTTCGATGTGTTGTCATAAAATTAATTTTCTTGCTTATTTTTAATTGACAGAAAAGTCTATCCCATAAACCAGATGGCAAAACACGAGTTTGCCATAAATTAACAATTGTTGCATTATTTTGTATTATCTGTTATTTCATCAATAAATTCTAAAGCTTGATAAAATCCCTAATTTGTCTCCGTCAGGTTTGGCTTGCTGTTGATGTCTGGCTGTGTACTGCTTCCATTCTCAACCTCTGCTGCATCAGTTTGGACCGCTACCTGGCCATCACACGCCCCATCAGGTACCCTGGTCTCATGTCGGCAAAAAGAGCCAAGATCTTGGTGGCTGGGGTATGGCTCTTCTCCTTCGTCATCTGTTGCCCGCCTCTGATTGGCTGGAACGATGGAAGTGAAGACGTCATGGACCACAACGGCACCACCTCCATTTCCACCCCCGCCACCACAACGCAGAATCCAGTCATGAAACGTGAAGATATGCTCTGTGACAACGGATTCAACTACAGCACCAACTCTAACATGAACGTCACGTGCACCTACGACAGCGATTTGTTGCTTATCGCGACGTGTGAACTGACCAACTCCAGGGGCTACAGAATCTACGCCGCCCTCGGCTCATTCTTCATACCTATGCTGGTCATGGTCTTCTTCTACCTGCAGATTTACAGGGCGGCCGTCAAGACAATCTCAGCCTACGCAAAGGGCGAGCTGAAAACTAAATATTCAGTTCGAGAGAATGGCTCCAAGACGAATTCTGTGACTTTGAGGATTCATCGTGGTGGGCGAGGTACAGGCACAGGAAGCAGCGTGTATAGACATGGGAGTACGTACGGGGGGTCGGGATCAGGGGCGGCCATGAGAGAGAGTTGTGGAGATAAAGATTCCACGGGTGGGAGGCGATTCGGTAGGCAGGAAATGGATCCCCACTTGCCTGTGAGGAAGTGTAGAAGCAGCGAGGCAAGTCTGGTAACTCTGACGGGACTCACGTGCGAGATCATTGACAACGGGAACACGAAGCACGGGCAGATATCAGAGATTATCAAAGGTAGAGGAAAGTCCTTCTTTTGGAAAAAAGAAAAGAAACGCCCTGTTCGGGGTGAGCGAGAGTCATTTGAGAATACTACTCGCAACGGGCGCTCAACGAGGGCTAAAATATGTGGTGGTCGTTGTCTGGCTATAGAGACAGATATATGTTCTTCAGGAGAATGTTCCCCACGCACTAAAAGAGTAAAGGAGCACACAAGAGCGGCGCAGCATAACTCGCTACCAATCACGCCGTCGTTGTCGTCTCAGAATGAGGAGTCCGATGTGGTCTTCGTGAGGGGCAACTCGAACTCCGAGTACAAACCCAGGAGATCTCGACTGTCTGCACATAAACCAGGGCACGCGATGAGGCTCCATATGCAAAAATTCAACCGCGAGAAAAAAGCTGCTAAAACTCTGGCTATCATCGTCGGTGCATTCATTATGTGCTGGATGCCTTTCTTTACCATTTACCTAGTGGGTGCCTTCTGTGATAACTGCATTTCTCCTGTCGTGTTCTCCGTGGCTTTCTGGCTCGGCTACTGCAACTCAGCCATGAACCCCTGTGTTTACGCACTATTTTCTAGGGACTTCCGGTTTGCCTTCAGGAAACTTTTGACATGTTCGTGTAAAACTTGGAGCAAAAACCGAAGTTTTCGTCCCCAAACCTCCGATGTTCCCGCCATTCAGCTGCACTGCGCCACCCAAGACGATGCCAAAAGTTCCTCAGATATTGGAACTGACGGTCAGTGGAGGTAATCGAATATCCACGCCAACTAGATCACTGTGGACCGAGAGACTGGACCCCTGGGATGTTCTCAAAACCACATCTCCAATCTCCATCTTCCTGAATATACCACTTTTGACTTTACCCATGACAATTACATTTGTTTTGAAACACGTGATAAACTTGATGAATACTTTGGACAGTCAGCGAGGAGATGTACATAATCGATTCAATTGGAGTTATTTTTATTGAGTTCGTTGGCCCCAATTTTAATATGAATTGGTAACCAAACAATGTTGAAATAAAGGTCTGAGGATATTATGGGACGCAGTGGTACTCAAAAAAAAGTATAATGGATATTAAACAGTAACTCCCCATGGAAATGTTTTGCAATGAAACTCCTGAAGAATAAATATCGCTAAATCATTCAAAATATCTTAAGATGTTGAAAGACTGAGAGAGAGAGAGAGAGAGAGAGAGAGAGAGAGAGAGAGAGAGAGAGAGAGAGAGAGAGAGAGAAAGAGAGAGAGAGAGATAGAGAGAGAGGTGGGGAGAGCAATTTAGGCGAATATATTACAATTAAATATGTTGATTTAAAATCGCTGTAATTTTTAATTATTATTGTCATGGGGAACAAAACTGTGATAGAGAGAGATGAAGTGAGTCAGGAAGAGAGCGAGCGAGCAAGCGAGTGAGAGAGAAAGAGAAAGAGAGAGAAATGGAATGAGTTTAGAGTGGGACGGAGAGAGTGAGAATGAGAGAGAGAGAACGAGAGAGAGAGAGAGAGAGGAAGAGAGAGAGTGGGCGAGCGATGAAAAGTAAAAGAAAGGTCAATATATTATTGAATAAAAATAAACACGATGCTTAAAACTCTTGTGGTCTGGTCTTAGTTTTAACTCAACACAATGTTATTTCCTTGTTCTGTAAACTTTACAAAAATCTTTGATCTCTTTCTCTCTTTCTCTCTCTCTCTCTCTCTCTCTCTCTCTCTCTCTCTCTCTCTCTCTCTCTCTCTGTCTGTGTGTGTATGTGTGTGTGTGTATGTATGTGTTTGTATTTATGTGTATCTGTGTGTTTGTGAGTGTAATTCAAATTCCGTAATCTATCGGTTTTCACAGTTCTTGAATATTTTGTTTTTCCAAGTTTTTGGATTTCTAAGGACAATAACTTCTTTGTCCCGACAGCATTACATGTTCTTGGTTCTGTGAGTGTTCAAAGTTCTTGGTTCTGTGAGTGTTCAAAGTTCTTGGTTCTGTGAGTGTTCAAAGTTCTTGGTTCTCAAAGTTCTTGGTTCTGTGAGTGTTCAAAGTTCTTGGTTCTGTGAGTGTTCAAAGTTCTTGGTTCTGTCAGTGTTCAAAGTTCTTGGTTCTGTGATTGTTCAAAGTTCTTGGTTCTGTGAGTGTTCAAAGTTCTTGGTTCTGTGAGTGTTCAAAGTTCTTGGTTCTGTGAGTGTTCACAGTTCTTGGTTCTGTCAGTGTTCAAAGTTCTTGGTTCTGTGATTGTTCAAAGTTCTTTGTTCTGTGAGTGTTCAAAGTTCTTGGTTCTGTGAGTGTTCAAAGTTCTTAGTTCGGTGAGTGTTCAAAGTTCTTGGTTCTGTAAGTGTTCAAAAATCTTGGTTCTGTCAGTGTTCAAAGTTCTTGGCTCTGTCAGTGTTCAAAGTTCTTTGTTCTGTCAGTGTTCAAAGTTCTTGGTTCTGTCATTGTTAAAAGTTCTTGGCTCTGTCAGTGTTCAAAGTTCTTGGCTCTGTCAGTGTTCAAAGTTCTTGGTTCTGTCAGTGTTCTAAGTTCTTTGTTATACCAGTGTTCAAATTTCTTGGTTCTGTCAGTCTTCAAAGTTCTTGGTTCTGACAGTGTTTAAAGTTCTTGGTTCTCTCGGTGTTCAAATGTCTTGATTCTATCAGTGTTCAAAGTTCTTGGTTCTGTTAGTTTTTAAAGTTCTTGGTTCTGTCAGTGTTCAAAGTTCTTGGTTCTGTCAGTGTTCAAATTTCTTGGTTCTGTCAGTGCTCAAAGTTCTTGGTTCTGTCAGTGTTCAAAGCTCTTGGTTCTGTCAGTGTTCAAAGTTCTTGGCTCTGTCAGTGTTCAAAGTTCTTGGCTATGTCGGTGTTCAAAGTTCTTGATTCTGTCAGTGTTCTAAGTTCTTGGTTCGGCCAGTGTTCTATGTTCTTGGTTCTGTCATTGTTCTAAGTTCTTGGTTCTGCCAGTGTCCTAAGTTCTTGGTTCTGTCAGTGTTCAAAGTTTTTGGTTCTGTCAGTGTTCAAAGTTCTTGGTTCTTTCAGGGTTCAAAGTTATTGGTTCTGACAGTGTTCAAAGTTCTAGGTTCTATCAGTGTTCAAAGTTTTTTGTTCTGCTATTGTTCAAAGTTCTGGGTTCTATCGGTGTTTAAAGTTCTTGTTTCTGTCATTTATCAAAGTTCTTGGTTCTGTCAGTGTTCAAAGTTCTTGGTTCTGTCAGTGTTCAAAGTTCTTGGTTCTGTCAGTGTTCAAAGTTCTTGATTCTTTCAGTGTTCAAAGTTCTTGGTTCTGTCACTTTTCAAAGTTCTTGGTTCTGTCATTGTTCAAAGTTCTTGGCTCTGTCAGTGTTCAAAGTTCTTGGTTCTGTCAATGTTCTAAGTTCTTGGTTCTGCCAGTGTTCTTAGTTCTTGGTTCTGCCAATGTTCTTAGTTCTTGGTTCTGTCAGTGTTCAAAGTTCTTGGTTCTGTCAGTGTTCAAAGTTCTAGGTTTTATCAGTGTTCAAAGTTTTTGTTTCTGCCAGTTATCAAAGTTCTTGGTTCTGTCAGTGTTCAAAGTTTTTGGTTCTGTCAGTGTTCCAAGTTCTTGGTTCTGCCAGTGTTCTAAGTTCTTGGTTCTTCCAGTGTTCGAAGTCATTTCTGTCAGTGTTTGGAGTTTTTCGTTTAGGCGTGTAGGTAGCTAGCATTACATGTAAGTGAAAAGTCGTGTTGGTTGCTAGCATTATATGTAAGTGAAGAATGGCGTTAGTAGCTTAGATAACATAGTGAATGTACATTCTCTTTTGTGTCGAGCCGTTAGGCTCTTAAGACCCGGTTCAATCTGTCGCAAGCGAGCCTCACCTAGCGGGCATCACCATAGAGGTAGTCCTCTGCAGGTAGCGCAACTTCACCTCGTAAAGCCATGTCCAAGTCGGGGCAACATTCAAGTACGTGGGCCACCGTCTCCTCGGGGTAGCCACACAATCGACAGGCCAGTTCCCTTCTGTTGTCAAACTTATACAGGTAGCTTCGTATTGGACAATGGTCAGTCCTCATCCATGTTATGAGCGTCTGATTACTACGTTCAAGTTTCCACCAGGGGTCGCTCTTACTCAGTCGCGGCTTTCTCTGGTATACCTTCCTGGCCGTATTACCATTTGCCCAGCCCTCAAGCCACTTCTCACGGAAATGGTCTTTTAGCCACGACTTGACCCAGTTGGGTCTTTGGCTTTTCGGGTTGGGGCTGTGCTGCGCCTGCCTTCACCAGTGTGTCGACCCTGTCTGATTGGGTCCGAAGACCGAAAGACTCTGGGATAGGGACGGGCGCACACGGACCGTCCTCAATGAGTTGAAGATTTCTGCCTACCCCCTATTCTATGGTTCAATCAAATTCGAAAATTGCAGATTACTTTGAAAATCAGTAGTCTAACTAAGAGATATGTCCCCATAAGTAGTCAGCTCAGTATCACACTCAGGACTTACATTCAGTAGGACCTCATCAAGTGTTGTTTTTAAAAAGCAAAAATATTTACAATTTTAAAATGAAAGATTCCTTTACATAAATTTCAAACAAAGGAATTAATTAATATTTCTTCCTAATCCTAAACAAGTTGGAATTTGTTTTGTAGAAAGTGTTAAACTTTTGTTTTAACTAAGCTCAACTACATTGAACTTATCACCCGAGACCAATGTACATAGTGGTCACTGAGCCAGGTACATAGTAGTCACTTAGACAGGTACATAGTGGTCACTGGCCCAGGTACATAGTAGTCACTGGGCCAAGTACATAGTGGTCATTGAGCCCAGGCACATAGTGGTCACTGGGCCAGGTACATAGTGGTCACTGGGCCAGGTACATAGTGGTCACTGGGCCAGGTACATAGTGGTCACTGGGCAAGGTACATAGTGGTATTGAGCCAGGTACATAGTGGTCACTGGGCCAGGTACATAGTGGTCACTGGGCCAGGTACATAGTGGTCACTGGGCCAGGTACATAGTGGTCACTGGGCCAGGTACATAGCAGGCATTGAGTTAGGTGCATAGTGGTCACTGGGTCAGGTACATAGTGGTCACTGTGTCAGTTACATAGTGGTCACTGGGCCAGGTACATAGCGGTCATTGAGTTAGGTGCATAGTGGTCACTGGGCCAGGTACATAGTGGTAACTGAGACAGGTACATAGTGGTAACTGAGACAGGTATATAGTGGTCACTGCACCAGGTACATAGTGGTCACTGCGCTAGTACATAGTGATATTGAGCCAGGTACATAGTGGTCACTGCGCTAGGTACATAGTGGTCACTGAGCCAGGTACTTGTGGTCACTGAGCCAGGTACTTAGTGGTCACTGCGCTAGGTACATAGTGGTTTTTTTTTTTAATTCACTAGGATGTTCTCCTTTATAAAACGTATAAGCTGATAGTGAAGAGCGTTGTTTGAAAATTGACAAGCCTACTATGCCAACAAAACATTACATCTATTTCAATGTAAACACTAAAGGAGATTGAAGATAATAGTTTATTCAACAAACCAACACCAATCAGTAGCAGGCACAAAAGCAAGCTCCAAAATCAGCAATTAATTTGTTTAGAACTTATCTGGAGACGAAAGCTTAATAAATTTTCTAGAGGCATATAAGAACTTCAAACTTCATAGCGTTCTATTTCAAGAAGTGAGATAAATTAGATCTATGTGATGAATTTTGAAAGGGTGTCTTGAAAACATTATTTTGACATTATTTGTATTTTTTAAAGTTACATTGGATTCCATTTAAAAAGAGGTAAACAACCTAGTTGTTGCTATTACTACTATGATAAACCAAATAATTTGCATAATGCATAATTTAGATTTCATTTTATTATATTCTTAAATATGTAAACTTCTGACGAGCAAAATTTATATCAGATTTGGAATCAGAACACTCGGAAGTTACTTCAGTTTTGTTTTATAGTTTCGCTGGTAAAAGTGTGGTGGGTGTAACATACTTTATAACGTCATCGATCTATATTTATGTGTGGCGGTTATTACGTCACAGAGACATTGGTAGACCTGTGAGGGATGTAAAGCTTTAGTTTTTAGCCACCAATAATAATCTCCTTATAATAAGTTTAACCAGATTAGTAATTCAACGCCAAAAGAATGTTAAATACTAAGTCTAGTCATTCGTATCAATATAGAAAATAATTTCGATCGTATTTTAAAGTCATGCTCAAATATTTATTGAGAACAATACTTTGTGTTAACGTTATTTATAACTCATGGTATACAATATCTTATCTTATCTGTTACAGACGCTCCTTCTATAAAGAAGATTAATGCGTCCTACTTATCTATGGTTTGTGTCTAGTCCTGGATTCTTATTAGAATTTGAAGTGTTGATATAATGTAGGTTTTCCTGGTTTATTCAGGCAACCTATGCTACGCACAAATTTCGGACGGGAAAAACGAGGATTTGTATGTTTTTGTTCTTGCATATGGAATAAGAAAGGTGTTTTTATCCGTATGTCTAACTGAGGGTTGTATTAATTTATATGTGTGTTGTATTTCTAGATTAGAATTAACATTGTTACGTCACAACAGCATGTCAAGCGCTAACACGATATGCAAGTCCTCGCCATTCAACAAGTTTGAGAAAGCTCGCCAGAAGCAACCAGCACTAAAACAAGATGAGATTGTTCAACTCATATCTTGAGAAGCGATCGAAAACGTACCCAGTTCATAACATTGAATTCGGTTTATTGATCAGCTCGACAACTCGACAGATATCAAAGATTAAAAGAAGAATGACCACAATTAGCCGACACTTATTTTATCAGATGGGAATGACTTCACGGAGCTCAGTTATGAGACCAATGTTTTCTTCTTACATTAATACATTTTTTTTATTTGCCATAATATCCAACATGATTTGTTCTCTATTGTCAAATCTTATCTTAGATATACAGACGCTCCTTCTATGCAGAAGATAATTGCGTCCACAGATCATGAGAGATGATCTGTTGGCAAGTGATGCAGCGGTCACAGGCCACGGCTATAGGGGTTCCACGCATTACGCCAGCCGCCTAACTATTGTCTAGTTAGGTACCCATTCGGAGCTGGGTGACTCGGGGACTCCTCAGGCCCCGAGAACAAATCCTCACCTTAGTGTGGATTCGAACTCGTGACCATCGGTATGACAGTCGAGAGCGCTACCTCTCGACCACCACGTCCCAATCAAATGGGTTCTGTCGGCCTCAACATTATTCGATTTAACTGTTTCAGTATTATTTAAATTTTTAAGGGTATTTCTATACAAATAAACATTTAGTGGGATCGCTATAGATTTTTATAGAAACAATACTCTACATAATAACTCGTTATACATTTATAATCGCACAATAACCGTTATTAAATGTAAAAGTCCAGTTATAACCTAGCTATAATATTTGTGTGTGTTTCGTTGTTTTGATCACATGTATCATAATTTATCCATCATGGAAAGGTAAAGAAAAATGTAACAGACAAGAAGTACACTTGCAGTGCCAAAACATTGTTGGAAGGTATGAAAGGGCACCATTCATAGTGTCCCGACTGTGCCCCCGAGTTTACTCTCTGTGACCTGGGTCATGCCGTCAGCCTAATTCCTGACCCTAATTGGTTGTCACTTACTCAGTCCCTGCCCGTATCCGTCTATGAATATATAAATGGCAATGAGCCCGAGTAACAGGCGTGTATCCGTGGACTCCATGCCAGCCCGAGTCAAACATCAGGGGCAGTCGAGTTAAAAGAACTTACTGGTCACGAGTTAAGCGTGACCACCAAGTTCTCAACTGTAGGAGTGGTCAAGGGCTTATGGACTTAACAAGCTTCATGGCAAGAGTCGTGCGACTTGATCTGTTTTTCAACGGACGAAATAAACTTGAGGCTGTCATCTGGCGTTCGGTAAATAAATAAATAAATAAATGTTATTATAGCAGCGTGCGTTTGGGTCTGACAAAGATTTCGTTGACGTCTAAAACCCTGTTTTAATAACATGAATTTATTCATCTTTTTTAAATGTTTAAGGGTATCCTAAAAAATGAGCTTCCGTTGAGTTAACACCCTTTTTTTTTTTTTGCCTATGTACTCTTTATTCTTCCCGCCAATAAAAAAAAATAATAGTCGAATTTAATGGATCATTGGATGTGACGTCATTGTTTGATCTTATATTTCAGTACAATGTGTGCATCGGCAGGTGCGATAACTTATTGTAAATTAAAGATTCTGGACGTAATAAATATTATACGATGTACTTGGTTTTAGATCATATTTTAATTTTGTAATTTTAAAATAAAGGACAAGTGAGTCGGGCTTATGAAATAAGTGAGAACCGTAGGCGCCACCGCGCCCCGGCACAACCTGTGAAGACTTGATCTGTCCTAAAGGTCAATAACTTATGGGACCAAAGTTTAAGATTATGTAATTGTTCACCCAACTATTGTAGCACCTGTAGTTCTGCTCCACGAAATTATTTCCAGGAAATGGTGCTTGCATGAAACTTTGATGGTTCATTAAACACCTTCTGTCTTACATGAAAAAAAAATAACTTTTTGCTTTTCTATTCGTATCGCACGTATCTGTCTCTTCACATACCTAATGTCTAATTCTCTTCACATACTTTACCTCAAATATCTGTCTCTTCACATACTGTACCTCATGTCTCATTCTCTTCACATACTGTACCTCATGTCTCATTCTCTTCACATACTTTACCTCACATATCTGTCTCTTCACATACTGCACCTCATGTCTCATTCTCTTCACATACTGTACCTCATGTCTCATTCTCTTCACATACTGTACCTCATGTCTCATTCCCTTCAGATACTTTACCTCACATATCTGTCTCTTCACATACTGTACCTCATGTCTCATTCTCTTCACATACTGTATCACATGTCTCATTCTCTTCACATAGAGTACCTCATGTCTCATTCTCTTCACATACTGTATCACATGTCTATGTCTCTTCACATACCGTACCTCATGTCTCATTCTCTTCACATACTGTATCACATGTCTATGTCTCTTCACATACCGTACCTCATATCTCATTCTCTTCACATACTGTATCTCATGTCTCATTCTCTTCACATACTGTATCACATGTCTCATTCTCTTCACATACTGTACCTCATGTCTCATTCTCTTCACATACTGTATCAAAAGTCTCATTCTCTTCACATACTGTACCTCATGTCTCATTCTCTTCACATACTGTATCTCATGTCTCATTCTCTTCACATACTGTATCACATGTCTCATTCTCTTCACATACTGTACCTCATGTCTCATTCTCTTCACATACTGTATCAAATGTCTCATTCTCTTCACATACTGTATCACATGTCTCATTCTCTTCACATACAGTACCTCATGTCTCTGTCTCTTCACATACTGCACCTCATATCTCTGTCTCTTCACATACTGTACTTCATGTGTCATTCTCTTCACATACTGCTCATGTCTCATTCTCTTCACATACAGTTCCTCACATCTCCATTTCTTCACATACTGTAGTTCATGTCTCATTCTCTTCACATACTGCTCATGTCTCATTCTCTTCACATACTGTACCTCATGTCTCATTCTCTTCATATACTTCTCATGTCTCATTCTCTTCACATACAGTACCTCATGTCTCATTTTCTTCACATACTGCTCATATCTCATTCTCTTCACATACTGCACCTCATGTCTCATTCTCTTCACATACTGCTCCTGTCTCATTCTCTTCACATACTGCACCTCATGTCTCATTCTCTTCACATACTGCTCATGTCTCATTCTCTTAACATACTGTACCTCATGTCTCATTCTCTTCATATACTGCTCATGTCTCATTCTCTTCACATACAGTACCTCATGTCTCATTCTCTTCACATACTGCTCATGTCTCATTCTCTTCACATACTGCACCTCATGTCTCATTCTCTTCACATACTGTATCTCATGTCTCATTCTCTTCACATACTGCTCATGTCTCATTTTCTTCACATACAGTACCTCACATCTCTGTTTCTTCACATACTGTATCTCATGTCTCATTCTCTTCACATACTGCTCATGTCTCATTCTCTTCACATACTGCTCATGTCTCATTCTCTTCAGATACTATACCTCATGTCTCATTCTCTTCACATACAGTACCTCATGTCTCATTCTCTTCACATACTGCACCTCATGTCTCATTCTCTTCACATACTGCACCTCATATCTCTGTCTCTTCACATACTGTACTTCATGTCTCATTCTCTTCACATACTTCTCATGTCTCATTCTCTTCACATACTGTTCCTTATGTCTCATTCTCTTCACATACTGCTCATGTCTCATTCTCTTCACATACTGTACCTCATGTCTCATTCTCTTCACATACTGCTCATGTCTCATTCTCTTCACATACAGTACCTCATGTCTCATTCTCTTCACATACTGCTCATGTCTCATTCTCTTCACATACTGCTCATGTCTCATTCTCTTCACATACTGTATCTCATGTCTCATTCTCTTCACATACAGTACCTCACATCTCTGTTACTTCACATACTGTAATTCATGTCTCATTCTCTTCACATACTGCTCATGTCTCATTCTCTTCACATACTGTACCTCATGTCTCATTCTCTTCATATACTGCTCATGTCTCATTCTCTTCACATACAGTACCTCATGTCTCATTCTCTTCACATACTGCTCATGTCTCATTCTCTTCACATACTGCACCTCATGTCTCATTCTCTTCACATACTGTATCTCATGTTTCATTCTCTTCACATACTGCTCATGTCTCATTTTCTTCACATACAGTACCTGACATCTCTGTTTCTTCACATACTGTACTTCATGTCTCATTCTCTTCACATACTGCTCATGTCTCATTCTCTTCAGATACTATACCTCATGTCTCATTCTCTTCACATACAGTACCTCATGTCTCATTCTCTTCACATACTGCTCATGTCTCATTCCCTTCACATACTGCTCATGTCTCATTCTCTTCACATACTGCACCTCATGTCTCATTCTCTTCACATACTGCACCTCATATCTCTGTCTCTTCACATACTTTACTTCATGTCTCATTCTCTTCACATACTGCTCATGTCTCATTCTCTTCACATACTGTTCCTTATGTCTCATTCTCTTCACATTTTGCTCATGTCTCATTCTCTTCACATACTGTACCTCACATCTCATTCTCTTCACATACTGTACCTCATGTCTCTGTCTCTTCACATACCGTACATCATGTCTCATTCTCTTCACATACTGTACCTCATGTCTCTGTTTCTTCACATACTGTACTTCATGTCTCATTCTCTTCACATACTGCTCATGTCTCATTCTCTTCAGATACTATACCTCATGTCTCATTCTCTTCACATACTGCTCATGTCTCATTCTCTTCACATACAGTACCTCATGTCTCATTCTCTTCACATACTGCTCATGCCTCATTCTCTTCACATACTGCTCATGTCTCATTCTCTTCACATACTGCACCTCATGTCTCATTCTCTTCACATACTGCACCTCATATCTCTGTCTCTTCACATACTGCACTTCATGTCTCATTCTCTTTACATACTGCTCATGTCTCATTCTCTTCACATACTGTTCCTTATGTCTCATTCTCTTCACATACTGCTCATGTCTCATTCTCTTCACATACTGTACCTCACATCTCATTCTCTTCACATACTGTACCTCACATCTCATTCTCTTCACATACTGTACCTCATGTCTCATTCTCTTCACACACTGTACCTCACATCTCATTCTCTTCACATACTGTACCTCATGTCTCATTCTCTTCACATACTGTACCTCATGTCTCATTCTCTTCACATACTGTACCTCACATCTCATTCTCTTCACATACTGTACCTTACGTATTTGTCTCTTCACATACCGTAGCTGACATAATTGTCTCTTCACATACCGTAACTCACATATCTATCTCTTCATATACCTTACCTCATGTCTCATTCTCTTCACATACAGTACCTCACATCTCATTCTCTTCACATACTGTACCTTACGTATTTGTCTCTTCACATACCGTAGCTGACATAATTGTCTCTTCACATACCGTAGCTGACATAATTGTCTCTTCACATATCGTAACTCACATATCTATCTCTTCACATACCTTACCTCATGTCTCATTCTCTTCACATACGCAACTCACATCTCTGTCTCTTCACATACCATGTTTCATGTCTTATTCTCTTCCCATACAGTACCTGGTATATTTGTCTCTTCACATACCGCAACTCACATCCTGTGTCCTCTCACACACAGTCCTCACACCCTGTATCTTCTCACACATAGTCCTCACACCCTGTATCCTCTTACACGCAGTCCTCACACCCTGTATCCTCTCACACACAGTACTCACACCCTGTATCTTCTCACAAGCAGTCCTCACACCCTGTATCCTCTCACACGCAGTCCTCACACCCTGTATCCTCTCACACGCAGTCCTCACACCCTGTATCCTCTCACACACAGTCCTAACACCCTGTATCCCCAATTCTGTCTCACATTCACTCAATCAAAACCAGGTTTCCTTAGAGGATGACTAGAAAAATTCCTTCATTTTTTACCATCTTGTTGGAAGTGAGTAGGGTTTTCTTTTCAACTCAATATGATTACAATCCACAACAAATGAGCTGTCTGCACCAACTAAAAATTTCCCTTTTCAAATATAAAAATATTTGATAATGTGCCGACAAAATAAAAAAAAATTTTTAAAAAATGATGAAAATCCAAGGTTGATCAAATTAAAAACTATCGACATCTTCATCCAATTGTAAGAGGGAATAACTCTTTCATCTAAGAGGGAACAACTCTTTCATCTCTCCCCTAGTTGTATCAGACGCTTTCCTGTGTGGATTTCTTCCGGCTAAGCACGAGCAGTTTGTCTCCCTTACATGTCTGTTCACATGGTAATTTTTGAATCCATGCCGGGCTCTGAGTAATGTTCCCTCGTTTCATTTCTCTCACACTGCTCTTGTGAGATGTTAACCCATTCATAGCCACGCAAAACCCCTCCTCCTTCCCCCCCTTAAAGCAAGGCACAGTTCCTTTCAATTGTTAATGTCATTCAGCACGTTTTTTTTTTCATCACAAAGTGTGTACATTAGAAATAAAAATAAATGTTGACATTATATTAATAGACGGATATGGACTCCCAGTTGCAGTTTGTTCTGTTAGAGTAAGTTCTCAAACTAATAGCAATCTTGAATTTATAAAGGCAGCGCTCTTTCCGACTCAAATTGGTTATGTGCCCAAATGACCAATTCAAAGATACGTTAAGATTTCTTTATTTAATCCTTTATATTAACTCGTAGTGTCTGAGGCCCTGTTGGAGTCCCGAAAAAACTTTGGATCGATTTTTAACCCACTTCCCCGTAGCGTTGAAATTTTGCAGACAGCCTTGTGCCGATGATGAAAATGATGTATTGAAATTTCAGATCGATCGAATGTACTGTTGTTAAATTATTGAATTTTTAGATTGTCTTTATGTATCTCTATGTTACATGTGAATTTTTTTATTTTATTTTATTTTATTTTTTATATATATTTTTGGGTAGTGAGTATCGCCTCGTCAGGACGACCCAATATGCGGCTGCATACGCGCTCGTCCACTTCCGGTTATTGCTATTCTTAGTACCATTGTTTATAAAATGATGTTTATAAAATTAAAGAGTTACAAGTATTCACTGCGCCTTTCATTGAACCTCCGATTCTATATGTGCATTCAAACAATCTCTAAAATCTATCACTAAACCTAACCCAAAACCCTAAAAACTATCACTAAACCTAACCCAA